>JBBMKB010065199.1:0-15491 GCA_037833945.1 Alaria marginata
GGCCACACCAGAAAACAAATAAATTCATTCGAAGCTGTCATCCAGATGCAAGAAAGTACGCACAAGATGCGGAAGTGCTTCTCAGCAGGATGCAGCTCACCCCTCAAGCGACTCGCCGAACACCTCACGGCGCTCCGCGCTTGGAGCACGCGATGTCTGCCTGGTCGGTGAAGACCCGACGTGCTCCGTCCCGGCATTGTAGGGGTGTGAGGGTCTATGGTTATACGACTACGGCTATGCAAGAAATAAGTACACCGCCCCTCCTCCTCTCCCTGTGTTGCGTTGTTTCGATGATTGCGTCTGTTTTATCCTTAGGTGCATGTTGCTGACACGGCTACCGACAAAGTAGCCAACAGTTCTTCCACCGCCGCCTCGTTGTCGACGGACCTGTACGGCATGGCCGCCCTGGATGCCTGCGAGCAGATTACGGAAAGGCTTAAGCCGATCGCCGCTCAGCTGCCCCCCGACAGCTCGTTCGCAGCAGTGGTCACGGTGGGTTTTCTCGGTCGTGTGACATTTATTTTGCGGTTGTCTTTTTGTTTGTTTTGTGCTAGGGCGACTACGTTTTGTGTATGTGTGTTTGAGCGTAACAGGCACATTCTACGATACTGTTATTAACACCATTACCATTTTGTTTCTGAAGCTCCTCACTTGAGTATTACTAGATTACTCTATACCCTCACCGAAAAAAACGATTTTGAGCAAACTGAAAGTGAAATTCGATGAACAAACTCGTGGCCCATCCATACAAGAAAGCATATTGCAAAAAAATAGAATGACGTTCCGACGATTGTGGGTTAAGGAGCCCCGTCATCCAGAAAATGAAAACGCCAAAAAGTGCTACCTCTATCGTAGAACGCGTGAACCGTTTGACGCTTCACTAGAGGAGGGGACACCGTAGGTTTAGTATTTGTCACGGGAAAGGTGCTGCGATAGATGTACTGCAGTACGTTTTAGTCACTGTGGGTTACTCGGAAACGAAAGGAAGGGGAAAGAGAAAGGGTGTTAACAGTGATTGTTTGTGGGGTCGTGAGATATTGTTTTACATCTGGCCTATATGACGAGGGGGTTGCTTTCAAATGTTGATATACTTAAAAAGACGCAACGTGCGAGCACCTAACGGAGAAGCTTGAAGCCCATCGCCAATCAGCTGCCCCCCAACACCCCGCTTGCGTCATTGGTCGGCACATGGTACGGCAGAGGTTGAGTCACCCCGTGGCACGGTAGGAAGGGGGTGCACTTTTTGGGGTCAATTGTTCCTGACCGGTTGGGCTCATGAAGTGAGAAACCACAGGTTGGAATTGATCACGTTGCGACGAGTGCATTTGTTTTAGGAATAGCGGATAGAAATACTGATCGGGTTGCCCGAACGAAAATCTTTGAAGTCATGTTTCGGGTGAGAGAGGTATTGAGCTCCTCGTGTCAGGAGCTCAGAAACATATTGCTGCACCCCTACCGCGGGGTGACTCGGTTCCCCCTTTTTTTAAACTTCGACCGGCAAAACCCTGACGATGGATTTTGTTTTTGTTTTTCTCGGTTTTCGTTTGTTTTGTGTAAAATACGGTGCTGCCTCTAATCGTAGGCGGCGTACTTCCAGAGGGTAAACCTCTCCGCCCAGGGCTTCTACAAGATCCCCAGCAACCCTTCGTTCGACTTCGCCATGGAGACGAAGAACAACGCGGACAGGGGAATGGCTTTCAACTACTTCACACAGGCGAGTTTAAAACAAAACAAACCTTAATAATATATCGGTGGCAGCAAGGTTGGCAAAGATGGGGAATGACGGCACGTCACCAAAAAAACGAGCAGTCGTCACAGCGTACGGCCGCGGTATCCATACTAAAACCTACCAGGTAGTAGTTACGCATATATTACCGTCACGTCACACGATAAACCGCCATATTGCCGTCACGGCACATGCTAAAATGCCGCCATTCCCCATCTTTGAAGGTAGGGGGGTCCCGTCTCGGGCTTCCTTTTCCAGATAGATGCGTGCCACGATAGAGGTACTACTGTATGTAGCAGGAGTCATCCCGCGGTGTATATAGGGGTGCAGCAATAAGTTCTGAGCTCCTAACATGAGGAGCTCAATCTCTCACCCGAAACATGACTTTAAAGACGTTCGCTCGCGCAACCCGACCAACGTTTCTATGTGCTAGTCCTACAACGAATACGCTCGTAAAACTATCATACATGAACCGGTGGTTCCTCACTTGAGGAGCTCAACCGGTCAGACACGTCTGGCTCGAAAAGCTCAAAACCCCTACCGTGGGATGACCCAGAGGTATAGCACTTTTTGAAAAACAATATTTTCCGAACGACGTGGCTGCTTAACGCCTTTACAACTGGAAAGCCGTATTTGGGGACAAACTACAGTACTTGAAATTGGTACAGGTTTGTTTTTCCAGCAGTCATAGGGTTAAGGGGCCGCGCCGTCTATATATATACTGTAACTCCGTGTTTTTTTTTAATCGTTTTTTCATTTATTTTTTTTGTCTTCTTTGTCTTTTCCGCATCCGCTATAATACTGTTTTCGGTACATTGTAGCTATGAAACACGCCTTACGGAAAACGTGATCCCTCGAGAACCACGCCATACATGTTCTGGTATCTAATTGCAGGGTGTAGCGGCGAGCGAGGTGGAGGTGGACTGCCTCACCGGGGACGTGAAGGTAATCAGGGCAGACATCCTCATGGACCTCGGGGCCAGCATCAACCCATCCATCGACATCGGACAGATCGAGGGGGCATTCGTACAGGCAAGATGGACTTAAACCTACCACGCACTGCTGCGCTGTTTGAGCTGTTTGTTTTATGTTTTCTATGGCCGCGTTACAGCGGTTAGTCGCATGAACGCTTCCATGGTACGGTAATCTCTGTATCGCGCTGCGTGCTGTTGGTGTTTTTAGTTTGTTACATTGGGCGTACTCACATAATGCCATCCTCTTTACGCGCCCAATAATATGCATGTTTTGCAGCGCTGGTTTTTCGCCTAGGTACTAGATTCTCACGGACGTGCAACTGAAATGCCGCCTTAACTCGTCCATATTTTACGAGGTTTCCATTGTATCATATCTCGCCTCGGGTACCTAGCCTTCCTCACATCAGTCCGGCGCCCGTCGGGGCATACTGAAACGGGCATAGCATAATGCTGCCGTGTCGCTTTTCCGGCCTCTCGCCGCCGTGCCCACCCCCCCACGGACCTCTCCAAGCGCAAAGCTTCGGGGTTTCGTGTGATAGTACCGAGCAAGAGTTGTGCGCGTGCTTTTGTTCTTGCTGTTGTTGTTGTTGTTGTTGTTGTTGTTGTTGTTGTTGTTGTTGTTGTTGTTGTTGTTGTTGTTGTTGTTGTTGCTGTTGTTTTTGTTGTTGTTATTGTTGTTGTTGTTTTTGCTGTTTTTTGTCTATGTTGGTATTGATGTTATTGTTGTTTTGTCGTTGGTGCTGTTGTTGTTGATGCTATTACTGCTGTCCCTAATGTTTGTATTTGGCAGGGGTACGGGTGGTGCACGATGGAAGAGACTACGTGGGGGGATTCGGAGCACCCCTGGGCCAAGCCCGGCCAACTCTTCACTCGCGGACCCGGAACGTACAAAATCCCTTCGTTTAACGATGTGCCGTCCGACATGCGGGTGAAGCTCATGGATAAACTAAACGCCTTAGCCGTACACTCTTCCAAGGTAAGGCCGCGTACTAAGACAGGATCGCTTGATTCACGCGGGGGTTCATCACCCACCAACCTACCCACCCACCCACTCGTCTATAATGCGGGAGATGCCGTGGTGTTTGGACGTGCCGCCGCCACTGCCGTCACCACTATTTCGAAAGCTATGGCCAACCTCCTTAAGCTGTTCTTATCGCTTGTGCTTCACAACCGGCGTGTGTCGCTCCGCCTCCTGCAAGTACCGCTGCTACTTCCTCTACCGATATTGCAGCTAGCACTATTTCTTACTGTACTAGTACGAGTGTTACTATAAAAACCAATAATGCTACTACGGTACACTACTTCGTATATACTACTGCGACTACTGATACTTATGTGGATGTTCACTACGATACACTGCAATTTACACTGCCAATCCAGTATTACTACTCTACGGCCACCCGACCTCCTGCCATTGCCCCTACAGTACCACCACTACTGCCACGACCACCACACCGCTACCTCCACTATTACTGCTACTGCTGCTGCTTCAACACAACCGCGCTCTATGCCCCCTTGCGCGGTTCCAACAGCTCTATGCCAACCATGCTATGCCCAGATTGCAAGCGCCTCGCAGGCCATGGAGAACCTCCGGTCTCGTTTTTCATAGCGCCCACTCACTGTTCACTGTTGCTGCTGATGATGATGATGATAGCGATGACGATGCCACCCTCCCGCCGTGGACCTCTCATTGCCTTTATTCTCCTCCCAATACCGCCACGGCCACCACTTCCTGCTAATCTGCTGCTGCTGCTGCTGACACCCTCTCGCCTACACCTCCTTGAATAGTTTCAACGACCCTATGCAAACCATTATTTGGTGCCTCTACTGCGCGTGCCCATCAGGCCGTGGGAGAGCCTCCGTTTTTGATGACGAACACTGTTGTTACTGCTACTGCTGCTGCTGCTGCTGCTGCTGCTGCTTGCTGTTGACGATGATGATGACACCCTCCTGCTCTATACTTCGTGACCCGTTTTCCCCTTGCAATACCGCTACTACCACCACCATTACTGCTGCTGCTGCTCACACCCTCTCGCCCTATGCCCCCTTGTACGATTGCAACGGCCCTATGCAAACCCTTTGGTGGCCTCTCTGGCGCGCGCCTTACAGGCTGTGGGGGAACCTCCGTTTTTCATGGCATCGTCGGCGTTTTTCGCGATCAAGGAGGCGGTAGCTTCGGCAAGGAGGGACCACGGGGAAGCGGGATACTTCTTGCTCAACAGCCCCGCTTCGTCTGAGAGGTGGGATACCGTGTAATGGCAATATATACCACACCCCCGGTGATAGCATTTTGAGCTCAAATACCCTGATCACCCCGCGTGGTGTACACTCCAGGCGTGTGATATACAACGTACCCCGGCGACAAATTGGATGGTAGTTTCGACTTTGACAAAACGCAGCACAAAGCGAGGTGGCATACTCTACCTAGGGGGTGTGATAAAATGTGTGATGAAAGTGGCTACAAAGGCATTTGGCTGCCACACTCCAAACCCGCTGCGGGGCAGCGCGACTGCCCCTGCCGACCCGGAGCCACCCGAAAGGTTGAAGCTGTCGTTAGGGTTAGGTATGGGATCGTTTTGGTCTGGGTCGACGCGCAAGGTTGATAATAAACACGAGCGACTCGTAGTAGGGCTGTTGTCTGCCCGTCCTGTACTTTGGGGCCATACCGGTTGTGTGGCACGACACCGCAGGGGGTGTGGTATACAGCGTACACGGTGGATAAACCGGGTAGATGCTTTGGGATTTACAGCATCTTTACAATCATTACACTCCAGGCGTGCGATATATACCGTCCCGGAGGATAGAAACCGTCATGCACGGTACGCCTCTTGTTCCGAAGACGTGCCTGTTTTTTTTCTTGGACAGTTTCCCGAACGCATCTCACCCCCTTCACTTGTGAATGTCGCACTTTTCAGGTTGCAGTACCCATATCATAGCAACTATTCGTCATTTGTTTTCCTCTTTGTTTATAACTCTCCGGTACCAGACCTGAGGTATCCGTTTGATACAGCCCCGCCTCTTCGGTAAAGTTGGGATACGCCCGTAATAACGGCAAATCTCGAACGTGAAAAATTATATTTTATTTAGGATGGAGCCTAGACTCTCTGAAAACATCCCCTAGCTTGAGGAGTGTTACTGTTTAAATACCTCAACCAGAAACCTATTTCGACCGAGTATGAAAGGTGCGACCCGACGGAACACCCCTTGAGATAAGGATAAAATGACGATATTTTCAAAAACAAATGGTGACGTTCCAACGGTATTTTGGGTTTAAGGGGCGTCGTCACTCAGAAAGTATTTCAGCCAGCATCGAAAATTGCTACCCTTACAGCATAGCACGCCTCGAATATCGAAAGTTTCCGCGACGTTATACCATGGGTCTACGGTATAGACTGAGACCTTGCCTGGTGACCAAGGCAAGCTACGATATAGTGTGTGTGTGTTTGTTCCCATTTATTCTGGGCGCCAGATGTTTTGACGCACACCGGGAAGATAAACACACAAAATGTATCTCCACCTTTCCTCCTGTGGTGCTTGCGTTCATTTTTATCGCGAGAGGGGTTCAGCCGTCCCTTTCCCTCGCCAACAGCTCAAGTCGAATTTTGTTTACCCACGAATAAACAATCGCTTTCCACGTTAATTGCGATTTTTTCACTCCGGAGAGATCAGTATAATATACCGGGTATATAAATATCCCACCTTTTTCACTAGGCATGAAGGGTTTGGGCTACCCGCCCGGGTGACCCTGTACCTCACTGACAAAAAACAAAATTAGGCAATGTTTTTGGAGCAGCGTAGCTAATCGCTCCATGGCGGGTTCATTTCGATACACGGTAAAACGACATGAAATCGGAAGGCTGAGAGGGAACAGGGGGGGGGGGTCACTCGCGGCGTGTGACCCCTAGCAAACAGAAACAAGATGGCCAGAAAGTGACCCCCCCTTTCGTGTAGTAGCCATGGTCTGGCGGTGACGCCATGTGGTTTCGAATCCCGGTTGCAAACGTTGTATACTTCTGCATTGAATGGGACTTGTGTTCTGATACAGGTTGTCATCTGTCATCTGTCATCACCTGGAAGACGCGCGCTAGGAGAGAGGTAGCGGTTTTAGGCGGAAACGTTTTCTGGTTGCCAGGGCTCCTCGAATAGACTGAAGACCCCACCCCAGCATCGTTGGAAACCTCATTTCTGTTTAACGAAATTGATGAGTCGACGTATACCTAGCTAGACCATGGGGGGTGCGAATGCGTTTTGTACCAAAAGAACTTGTGTCGGTGAGGTTCAGCGCTCTCCTCAAATGAAGAGCCGCCTCAGAAACGAAACAATGGTTGGTGTAACTGTACCGTAGCATGTGTGTGTGTCGGAAGTTCTCATTTTTTAACTGCGGATTCTTATTTGTCACCTGCGGGTTCTTGTTTGTCAACTGCAGGTTCTTATTTGAAAAATGAACGCTTGTTATATTTTAGTTTCCTTCCGCCGCCAAGCGTTCGAGAACGCGAGTTGGTAAAACTCGATGCAAGTCGGCGATCAGTGGGAGTTTGAATAAGAGACGACACCTACCTGTGACTTCGACTTGTCCGTGGTATCGCTGAAGGTCGAAACCTAAAGCGTACCATTTCTTACTACAGCAAAGTGATCTGGAACGTGAAGGTGGTCGTTTTAACTTAATGCAACTTGCTGCCTTTGATTTGTTGTCATTTCTTGCGTTGTTTGGTTTTTCCTAGTTGCAGAGAACTCTCTGGTTCCAGGGATCAGACTGAAGTAGAAGTCATCGGCCTGCAGATGTTTCTCACGAGGATAAGAAAACACGTGTGACCGCAGTATGACACAGTATGTGGACATCGACCGTCGACCAAATCGGCATGGCAATCACCGCTGACGTGTTTTGTGATATTGTTTCCGGCAGAAGAATCGTGGCTACGAACACCACGAGCGCTGGATTGCACCAATGTTGGTGGATGTCCGACAGTGTGTTGAGAGTGTGTGACGCATTGTACGATAGAGATGCAGCATGTTTTTTCTGAAGCTCATCACTTCAGGAGCTCAAATGCCCCACCGAAAAACTGATTTTGAGCAAGATGGAAGTGCACCCCGATGAATAAACCCGTGCCCCATCTATATCAAAAAAGAATATTGCAAAAGTAGAATGACATTCCGACGATTTTGGGTTAAGGAGCCCCGTCATCCAAAAACTATAAACTCCAAAAAAAGGTGCCACCTCTATCGGAGAACGCGTCATAAGCACGCAGTGAAGCGCTATGTCCATACAACGGTATCCACTTTGTTCGGGGACAAGTACTTTTGTCCACCGGAGACCCGACAGTGTCTGAGGTTGTGTTCATGCATCTAAACCTGTTTAGACCCGAGTACCCAAGTTTCCGATATATATTCTACTTGACTTCAGCGTGTGATCTATTGTGAAGCAAAAAAAGGGTGAACGCTTTGTCGCTTGAATCGGGCCAAGCAATGCGTGGGGCACACGCGGCACCAACGACCATCTGACAGTCCCATCTATTTATAGCGCGCTAAACGAATCCCCCCTTTCCCGTCACCTCTACCTTTCCGGAGTGAATGAAGCACCGCAACTATTTGGAGGGTTTTTGTTTTTGTTTGAACATGAAAAAGCGCGTCCGACCGGTCGAACGTACTGCCGAAAACGTGTCCTCCTTCTGTTTGTTGTCTGATTATATCGATCATTTAACTCGGCTGGCCTGTCTTAACCACTCCTACCCTGCCACCCCTGCACGATCTCGGTGAATGCCAATTCCGCGGTACGTTTAAATGGCTTTTGCGTATTGCTATTATTCAGGATCCGCACGGCCTGCGTCGATGGGTTCATGGAGCGTTCCACAGAACGTTCTGGTGGTGTTGATGAAGATGACGGCGATGATGAAGTCAAGGCCAAGGACTTCCAGGCGAAAGGGTCCTGGTGAAACCTCGCGCGCCGAAAAGAAGCGACAGCGAACTTGCTTTTTTTCGATTTCTCACTTGTTTGGCGTTGACTTTCACGAGCTTCTTCTTTCGTGTTTTGTTGTTTCTACCGCAAGAAGCGGGGGGGGCCTTGAAAGCATAACCTTTGAAAAACAAGGTGATCCACCACCCCTTCCTTGCCGACTCAACCCTGTTGAGGCCCACGTATATCATAGGGACAGAAACCAAACCTTGGGGGGCGAACGTATCAGAGAGCTTAGGAAACAAATGTAGCAGTACGAGTATGATCGTGCCATGATATGCTCGTGTCGCATAACTTCTTACTTTGGAGTCCGGGTACACCCCCTACCCAGCCGCTGGGGCTGCTTTTGTGCTGCCGATTCGGTATTCGTCTCACTATATTTGTGGACGTGTTTTCACACATCGCACAGAGTATACTCTAGATCATCTAAATCATCTAGATCATTTACAGTATATCCTATACCTGTCGATATCATATGTTGTTCGGGACCTGTGGAGTACAGATCCAACCTGGAAAATGTGTGCTAGGTCGACCGGGCCTGTAGGTCTTGCAGATCGTATAGATGAGGGATCCGTCTTCCCTGAAAGACATAAGGTCATGGATAGGGATATGATCCGATCTGTCCCAGCATGTATGATGTGTGCATGTTTTCTTTCTCGAGTTCCGAAAGGGTTAGGAACCGTTTGGCTTTGTTTGCGATCGTGTATGTGCTTTTTAGCTACCTTTCTCAGTTGCGGCAGCAACGGCAAGTCGGGGCCCGTCCGCGGTCAACCTGATTTTCCTTTCCTCGTTCAGCCCTTGAGGGGCACAGACAGAGGTACAGTAAAACCAATCTGGTGGCTCGTACTATATGCGTACCATATTCCCATGTGCTCTATTTGAGCGAATGCGACTTATCTAAAGGCAGAAAATGCTTGAGTGGTTTGTTACCGGGAAACGTACACTGCCGGGACGAGGTTTTTGTACCGTACAGTGTTTGTTTTTAACACCCAAACTGTTGGAATCCCATTTGTGTTGTTTTTTTGTATTTTTCGTTGCCTACCAAGGCCAGGGGCTGTTTTCATCGGGGTAAGGGCACACAAATTCTCAAAGGGTGCGGTGAGGTATAAAGCTCCTCAAGTTAATGTTCGGAAGGTGCCCAGCTCTGTTTGAAGCGAAATTCTCAAATTTTTCCATTCAGTATTTCTCGGCGAATCTGCTGTCGGTAGTTTTAAGACGGGGGGTGGGAGGGGGCTCATTTCATGCGTGGCCGTAGTTTGAAGACTACAGACTCCCGCATCCCTACAATACCGAGACGGAGAACGTCGAGTTGTCACCGATCAGTCAGACATCGGGGAGGGGGTTAATCTTGCTTGTTTTTGAGACATGGTAGCTCGATTGCCATAAGCATGACCGGTTAACCCCTTACGATGAAAAATTCAACCTCTTGGATACAAAGTACCCACCATGGCATACGAGGAGCTATAAAGTTTTTCCAGTGGTTTAGCAATGGTCGGAGTTCGGGGGTTGGAGGGGGTGAGGTGGGATCGGGGGGGGGGTGCAATCATCTTCTGCTATCATGCGTGGCCGTCCTCCATAAGACCACGTGGGCCCTCTCATCCCGACAATGTTGTGATAGAGCACGTCGGGTTTTCACCGACCAGGTAGACATCTTGTGCGCTTAGCGCGAAGCGCGTTGAGGTGCTCGGTGAGCCAGGATGGCGTTGCGGGTTACGCTTTGCGTTTGTATGCGCAAGACTCTTCCCGTTCTCACGGGAGAGTTTTCGCGCGGCGTGGAATTCTTGCAGATTTCAGCTACGTATACGAGACCATGAAGATTGTTCTAGAGCACTTTCTGCAGACCGTGTTCAAGCCCACCCACCCTGGAAATAGACTATGTCCAAGATATGGCGGTCGCCTTCGTACTGAGATCGATAGTTTTGGTACAGATTCGAAGTCGTAAAATATCTCTCCGAATTCGTCGAATCTCTCTCCAAACTCAACGCGCATACAAAAAGTGGCTCATGCACACAATAGCGTGCCATACAACTACAGTAGGAAAGACTTGCGTACACCAATTATTTTTGAAGCGTGGTTCTAAGACTACGTTTTTGTGTCTTTCCTTTGCCTTCGGCGTGATCTCATACTTCGAAGTAATAATGCAGTGGTCATGTGCAGAGACGAGCGGTTCCAGTATCAAACATGTTTATTTTTTATTTTTTGCTACAAGTAGATGGGCACTACTTGCTTGCCTACTGCTTCTGCCTGGTTTGTAATGTTTGCGTAATTTGAATAGGCTAAACCGTAAACTCGTTTGGGGTGTAGTCGGTGTTACTTGCCCGGTTACTTGCAGGGCGGCGGCATATTATTTTCTATTTAAGTTTCATTAGCTTTTGCTCCCTGTTCTACTTGCGACACCTCCTGTATTTGGGGCCAACCACATCTCCAAGGGGTTCCTGGTGTTCTTGTTTTTTGTGTTAATTGAACTACACGCGAAGTATAGCATTTGCTTGAGCACTTTTCATGAATTGCAATACGCACCAAGTGAATGTACTTGCATGGTTGGTACACATGGCTTGCGCCGGTGGCAGATCCGGCGGCAATTTTTTTCTGGAGGCAGTTTTTTCATAATAGGGGCTTCAACCCCCCGCCGATAGACAAACACACAAAGGCACAGACCAGCTATAGAGCGCTTTCGTCCGACGGTCGCGCTGCTTAGTTTAGTTGGGAGAGGCGGTTCCGGTGTGTCCGTAAAAACAAAAAGCGAAAAACGCCTCGTTTGTAGAGGTGAGAGCGTCAAACCAGTGATGAACCCCCCGTTGCATAAGGCCTACTGCTGTAGAGCTCAAAGTACTTCGTCACTACGGCAGGCTACTGGGTCACATGCCCCGGTGCATATGTAGTAGTGCCAATAGGGAAGTCTGTTGCCACGGGTTTGGAAATAGGGGGGTCAGCAAGAGGGAAGAAAAGGTCGGAGGGGGGGGTTGGGGCAAGGGTAATATATAGATATATATATACAATCCTTCGCGGCGCCTGAGCGCCCTCGAAAAAATTCGAAATCCTCGCAAACATCTCGCCCTAGACTGGAACCAGTGAAACCTCGATTTCGAGCCGAACACGGCTTTTCTCGCGCGCTCTTTTGTCGGACCTCGCCGCCGGGCCTACCTCCGCCGCGCGTGGCACCGACATTGCCCTCGGCGCCAAGAGGGGGGACTCTCAGTCTTGCAACCTGATGCGGGTCTTCGGGCAGAAAGCAGTTTTGACTTGACTGTTGTAGCTGCGGTGATTGGTTTGGCTCGTGGATGTGACATGTAAATGTGGCATTTCGAAATTTTCGCCGCCTTCGCCTTGGCTATCTTGTGGAGATGCTGCCGTGCGAGATTCGTTGCCTGCTGCGATTGGCTTGGCCAGGGAGATGCTGACGAGACTGGCATCCTCCCTGTCCTGTTTTGTGGAGATGATGCTCAAAAAAACAAATTTCAAGTAATACGATCTTGCCGGATCCAGGATTCATGATCTAAAACCCAATTCAGTGATTCATGCAAAATCGTCAAATCTATGCATGAAGCGTGGCACCGAGCTCGCCGTCCCCGCCGAGAGGGGGACCTCTCAATCTTGGTTTCTGGTGGTGGTGCGGATGCTGGGCGAAACGCAGGCATCGCTTGACTGCGGGTGGATGCTGTGATTGACTCCACGTTGGCTTCTGCTGCGGATACTACATGTTGGCAGAACGCAGTTTTGGCTTGACTGCGGATGCTCTGATTGGCTCCACTTGGCAGTGCTGCTGTTTTTCGGAGAGCTTCAAGAATATCGTTGATGTTGATACGGCGCATACTCGGTAGAACTGCCTTTGCTCGCGGCTTAATTAATCCTCGTTTTCGCTTATGTAATAAACTACCACCGAACGTCTTGTGGTCGAAATGATAGAAAAGTGAGCACATATCTTGCTGGTGGGGTCCGAATCCCGGCGCACCCTCGAACTTCCCTTTTTATATATCCTTTTATATCCTGTGTTTTTAAGTCCTTTTTTTTAATCCTTTTTTAAATTCATTTTTCTCCTATTTTTCTCGCCTCCGATGTTCGCGTCATGATGTAGGCTTTTACAGTCGCAGCAGTGTTGCGCGCTACTCGTATTGATAGTGCGGTTTAGTACCTATACAATAAGCACGAAGATTGTTCTGTTTTTTTTGTTTCTGAAAACTGCCTGATGCCCACAGAGCGCACAGCACTTACTTTGTTGGGCCTCCCGTTTCTTTCTCACTGAGGTCTGAGGCTGCCAGTGTGCAGCCTTAGATAATAAACTACAGTATACTGACACAAAAATTGAAACATCAGAATGAGACAGATACATTGATAATAACGAGACTGAAAAAATAACAAGGAATATCGGGGGAAATGCGACACGGCGTGCCATGGAGTGCTACGGTTCCCAGGCATAAATAGGGTAATAATTACGGTTAGGGTTGTAACTACCTTTGGGGTTAGAGGCCACATAGCACGGTGATGGCATTTTCATGGCAATGCCATGCCATGATGCATGAGTGAGAAATTATACTGGTTAATGAGACCGACAAACGAAACGAGTCTGAGAGTTGAGACTGATGAATATTTGTGGGAGGTTGAACGAAGGAGATCCGGCATTTGTGTAGATGTACTGGAGTTTTGGCCAGATGGGAGAGAGGGCATGGGGGAAATGGTTTGGAGGTTTGGTTAGGATCCAGTTAGCTGAAGCGAAGCGGCAAGGAAAGGTAAAGAGAAAACGAAAACTATATGATTTAATAGTGCGGGACTCTGCGTTATGGTGTGTGCGACCAGTTTCTGGAACTGGGTACGAGGTCGGCGGGTTGAAAGAAAAAGGGGGATCAGAAGCTGGAACAGAACAAATGAGACACCACGGGAGTGCTAAAGCAGCAGGGGCTGCTGCAAGGAAAGCAGCACACCCAACACGCGTCGACGCGGCAGGAAGGGGGCTGGCGAAGTTGCGGAAAGTCTTTATCCTGCTGCAACTCTTGGCATGCGAAACACTTACAACAACATTTTGGTGAGATTGAGTGTCCATTTTTCTAAAGAGTGTGGGTCTTTTAATTGGAACAAGTCCTTTAGTTGTGTTCCATTAATGGATAACAAAGTGACCACCTGAAATGCCTCAATCCGAACATGATGTTTTTGGGCATTCCGATTGTTTTTAGTATGCAAAAACAAACTACATATTTGATGATAGTATTAACTATACGCTTGTTGTGTTTTGCATGATTGATTGGGATGCCAGCTGACCTTTACCAAAAACGGTTTCGTGTGTATCATAGAAAGAATGAGGGCAAGTAGGGATATAATTATTCCCGATGGTCGTTCGGGGATTCCATTCATAATCCATTCGGAAGGCGTCTTATTCCTTTTCTATAATATGTTTCTTTGCCGGCATCCGTAATGCAGCGGCCATCATAATGTTTTCATCTTCAACATGAAGTAAACCGCCCGCTCGTCCAAGTAAAAACCACTCGAACAAATAGCAACAAGTCACCAAGAATAATACAAATACTTTTCATCGCGGCCTTATCAAGAGGGTATGCGCGCCTGTGTGTTTTGTCCTTGTCTTCTCAAGTTTTTGTATTTTCATCAATTACTAGTTATTTTATTTTTATTAATTACACCGCGGTCCTACACCGCGGTCTCTACGAATACACCACGCCATCTAACCACCCTGGGAAGCATAAAAAGCAGTTTAAAGCGGCAGCCCTCCTCAACGACACCGGCACCAAGACGTATAACGCCTACAATTTGACGACAACCACCAACTTTATGCTTGCAGCAAGTGGTACAGCATGAAGCGCAGGCACTTTTAAACGACACCAGAACCACGAACAACGCGCCTAACCAACGTCCTGCTGCGTAGAAAGTGTTAAAGCAGCATGATGCCCTTTTGCATCTATCCGGAACGGTCGCACCTCGTTCATTGATTACGCACAACTTTACGACGCAGCACAAAACTAGCTATCGAGCCTGACACAACATAAAAAGCTCAGTACTGGTGAAGAGGACGCCATAATACGGTCGACCCTACTCGCCTTCCTCTTATCCTTAGTCCCCCTCCTTGCTTTGCTCCTCCTCGTGATGCGCCTGTGCACTTTCCTCGACAAACGCCCATACATGGCTTGGTAGTTTGGTCGATTTGGTAAGGCTCGATAATTTGCAGCTTATTGCTGCAACGTGCTCGCAGGATGTCGAAATTAAGCGCTTGCCATCTACCATGCGAAACTCAGGGGTCCACCCTGCTCTTCCGTACTTGGAGCGTGGGGTGTTGGGGTCTACAGACCTTGGCCATGTACCAGTGCAAATCCACCTCGTCCCCATCTACCCCCTGTTTGATATTGAGTACTTTGCCTACACACACTGTTAGTTATAAAGGCTAAACCACTGAGCCACTCAGTCAGCGCTGACTAAGTGGCTCAGTGGTTTAGTCTTAATAATTAACAAAAGAAGTACCTTTAGGCTCAATTCGCCCTCCCACCGATAACATTCTCCGGAGTTGATCAAGCCCCTAATCAACGCCTGGTCTGGTCTTTATAAGGTCCTTTTCTCGTCGTGAGTTCGGTTCACTCCACTTCCGACCCTCTGATCGAGTGTTCTTTTATAGTGATTCTCTTCACTTTTTCCCTTTTCCCTTTTTCCGACCTCGGTGGGATTTGAACCCCCGGACTTCTTTTGTTAATTATAAAGACTAAACCACTGAGCCACTCATTCAGCGCTGACTAAGTGGCTCAGTGGTTTAGTCTTTATAGCGAACATGTTCCGTGCGAACTCACCCAGCAACGTCCTCATTGCTTCCAGGTTAGAAGCTTGGCTCTCTCGTATCATCGTCTGG
>JBBMKB010065210.1:0-15490 GCA_037833945.1 Alaria marginata
GGGGGGAGAAATGACATGTTTTTCGTACGATACTACGTAGATGACGGCATACTGGTGGAGGTTCAATGGTGGCCCGATGGCCGGCGCTGTCGACGCGCGCCCGCGTCTCTGGCGTCAGACCATTTTCGACTCTTTGGGGAGAGATCCTCAAGCGACCCCACTCTTTAGTCTCCCCATACGATTTCGCAGTCGGATACCGTGTTGTGCGTGCTTGGATGGGACATAGATACCGTGGCAATGACTATTTCCGTTCCCCTCGCAAAGCTGAAGCGACTCCGCGATATGCTAAGTGGGTGGCCTTTGGACCGCCAACTTGCGTCCGAGAAAGAGTTACGCTCTCTGATCGGCCGGCTGCTGCACCTGTGTGAGGTAGTGCGGGTAGGCAAATATTGCGTTTGACGCATGCTTAACCACGTAGGCTTGCGCCCCGTCCGCGCATGGGGCGCGAAGTTTCATGTAGGACACACGCATGCGGCGTCGTCACCACGGATCCATTTGGGTCCTGAGTTCCACGCCGATGTTTCTTTTTGGCGTCTGTTGGTGGCAGGAGGGTGGGGTTCTCCGGCGGGTCGCTTCTCCGCCCCGTTGTACCGTAGTTACTTGCAGCCGCTTGCGTTTACTTTGTGGTCGGATGCCTTCGGCGACGCCATTGGGGGTTATTGTTTGAGGCCTGAGTCCTGGGTTGGGGTGTGGTGGCGTTTTGATTTCGACAACGACGTGCGCGAGCGGCTTCGTACGACGATCAGTGATTGAAACGATTTATCGATTAATGTGCTTGAATGTTTGGGCATGGTGGTAACGGCGTTAACATTCGTCACGCAGTCGAACATACGGCCAAGTTACGCGCGAGATACGATATTGATGCGGGGGGATGACACATCCGCCGTTCAATGGGTTTCCAAGTGCAAGGGGGGAGAGAACCCCGATCGGGGGCGCTCATGAGTCTTTTAGGGTTTTTGGAAGTGGGCAGCGGGTGGTATTTTGACGCGCTGCAAGTCGCTGGTGTGAAGAACACCATCGCTGACGGCATCTCACAATGGAACCCGGCGGATATCGACGGTAACCTCCGCGCGTTCCTGCCCGATGTTGTTTGGCACCAACAGGTATTGGGTACAGCGGCCGTCGCGATATGCTCAAGAGTGTTAGCAGCCAGCTCATCCGCCAGTCGGTTGCGCCATCGTCTCACCGAGCTTATACGTCAAGTTTCATGTCTTGGCCCGCTTTTCGGGGGTTGATATGGGAGGTCGAGTATTTTGACGGGGCGGCCTCCGAGGCGGATAAGTCTCAGGCGTTGCTCGAATATGTGGCGTGGTGCGTAGCGGAGGGTAATCAAGCCGGCACTATTGCGGGTAAACTATCGGCCGTGCCACACTTCCATCGCGTGAATTTACAAATGGAGTTGCCGACGTCGTCGCCAATTATTAAACGCGCATTGAAAGGGGTTACACGGTCGCACGTCAACGCAAGAGCCCCAAAGAGAGTGCGCCGCCCGATTTTGTGGGATGTACTCTTGGGAAGACAGGACCTGGCGTCGTCGTGGGGTCCGGGTGGCCGAGTTCTTTGTGCTTTAACGTCATTCTGCAAGCAGCTGGGTCAAACCGCACCTTTCGGACAGCGGCCTGGGTAGATGTTGATACGGAAATACCTGCCCTTAACCTCATTGGCTACGCGAACAGATTTTCTACCGACACCTTTCCAAACACTTAGGGGTATGGTCATAAGTGTTTGATGTCCACATATAGTTATTTCGACATGTCATAGGAGCATGAACATTTGTAGTATATGCTTAGATGATCTCTGTCATCCACACATATTAACAGTAGCGTGTGTGTGTGTTTTTCGTCGCATCTATTTTGAGCGCAACATACTTTGACGCACCAGCCGGGGTCACACAGGGGGAAGGTAAGCACAGATGATTTCTCTCTACTTTTCCTCCTGCGGTTCTTGCCTTAATTTATACCGCGAGAGGGATTCAGCCGCCCCTTTCCCTGGTCAACATTTTAAGTCGAATTTCGTTCACTCACGAATAAAGTGTCGCTATCCACGCAAATTGCGATTTTTTACTCCAGAGATATTCCAACCCGCAACATAGCCGTCATAAGGTTTACGAGGTCATCAAGTAAGCTACTGGGGACGCCGTCAGTAGTATACAAGCACCGCTTTACGCCACGGAGCTCGAAAGCATATCTAAATATTTTGTTTATCATCAACCAGACCCGAGCAAGAAAACACCATAACGTGGTATTGCTTGGACACCTTGAAGCCGCCAGCATACCCCGTGTGCACCCGATAGGTGTTACCTACACTCACCGTGGTATAGGTTTGACGTTGCCACACCCCGCATCGCATGCCAAAGTCGATTTTAGGTGTGAGTGCACCGGTCTACGCACAGCGGCTCGAATTCTAGAAACATCATCGACAAGCACACGACGACCCGTTCTAACTACGGAGCGGCGGACCTGCAATGACAATCACTATACATGATCGACGAACAAAATGGCCGGGCAGTCTTGCTGGTGTCTCTGGGTTCGTTGTAACTGGTAATACAAGCATTTGACTCACGGTGAGCCGCGGCACGCGGGGTTTGGGTCATGGGTTAACATCGAGAACAGGCCACACCAAAAGTTGCGATTATTGCTACCAGCATTGCGTTAATCTTCCATCTGCAGCAGACGTCCTACATAGGTGGACATGGAATGCAAGTCCGCCAACGCTGTCACAGACCAGATATACTACAGTACAGTGACCATATTGTGCCGAACTCAGAGTGTCACGTACCAGTAGCATCACGAGACGTTAGTGTCAGGCCCGCGCCTACGGTGACCGACGAGAGGTGTTGTTCGATCCGCTTTCCCCCCCCTTACTTTCGGGTACCATGTTACCCGTCAACACAATGAATACCATCGTGTTTAATTATCCAATCTCGTGTGTGTTGTGTGTATGGTACCTGGTATTCTTTGTGATTGGGGCACGTTTTTATCGCTTCGAAGTGTACAAGTACGGCTAGGGTATGAACCGCCTAGAGCAGGACGCGTCTTAGATACACCCACACCTACTAAAGACCACAGTAAACGCGATGGCCGACAACTACCTAAATTGTGGTCCTTGCAGTTGTAAACACAGTATTTGTAGGCGGCGAGCTACGTGTGCGTCTTTGCGTGCAAAAATCGAACACTGTTGCCGCAAGACTTCCCCGGACGTGTCTCGGCAGCTATATCCTGACATTAAGACAAACATGCTGACTGGTTCCCGACGTCAGAGGTCGCCTTGTTATAATTCTCCCACCTCTAAGTCATCATCAGCTCGGAATTGCCGACCAACACATATTTTGTTTCTGAGCGTTCCCCAATATATTTGCTCTCTTCGTTCTCTTTGGTTTCTTTATTGATTATGCTCGGTTACTCCATACGACCGGAAATGTAATGTTTAGCGTATTTTTCCACGTTTTCCTTTTTCCTGTTTTTGTTGATTTTCAGCAGAGCAGAACAGCCTGCAATCGATCCTGCACAGAGCAGCTACGTACATTCAGCTGTACGGTCGGGTGGACCATAGTGCGACAACGCAAGCAAGTAGACCTGACAACAGTGTCGCCGAGATCCACCATGTATCCTAGGAGAATTTTGAAGCCCCGCTTTGTTTTTGTTGTTGTTGTTGCTGTTTGAACATTGCCTTACAAGATTAACAACACCCAAGTCTGATTTGTTCCAAGTACTTCTGGGGCTCAGCTCTGGGCTGGACCGCCGTCTAAACGCAATATACTGGTTTTGGCATGGAATATCCTTGGGTGTGACTGACGTGACGCCCATTCCAACTGCAGCAAGCCGATAATTGTGTTTCTCGTTGTTTCCCCGTCTCTTTCGTAATTTCGTGCGTACGATACAATACTACAAAGACTCCAAGCCGCGGGCGCCTGAGGTACTGGTATGTACGTGTCAAGATACTAGTGGCGTATTTGTCCGTTTGACCGCTTGCAAAAGATTGACCCATTGCTTACCCAAGCTACAAGCCTTATGACACTCTACTGCCTGGACTGGGGGGGCATCAAGTCGGCCGAACATAATCAATGTCCAGATGGTTCAGCTTCCTTGTGATACTGGCGCGAGTACTTTTCATGTTCGACATGGGGAAGCTCGTGAAAGCTTAATGATGGTGGATGGTGAGATTCGAGCTCACGAGCCAAAAACCCACGATCTGTCGACGACGCCATTGGTTAAGGTAATAGTGGGGTGTTAGCCCGTTGACTACTTGCAAATAGTTAACTGTTTGTTTACCCAAACTACGCCTTATACTGTAGCATTCTCCCCCCCTGGACTAGCGGGATATATGATCGGCCGGAAATTCGAGCAGACGTCTTAATATCCACGCGGTTCCATTTCTCGTAGATTCCGGGGGGAGCATTTTTCAAGCTCGACACCTGTGACCCTCAACTTAGATTTCTTGTTTCTGTGTGTAGAATGTTTTACATTTTTGTACATACGATACATAGAATTACCTGACTCCTTCCGCAAGCCGGAGGTCGCCTCGGTACATTTCTCGCACCGCTCAGCCATCCTCAGCGCGTTATTGCCGAATAACGAATTCATTGTTCTGGAGCGCTTCTTAACCTTTGTGCTTACTTTGTCATCTACGATTTCTTCATTAAGTTACGGCGTGTATTTCAGGGAACGTTCCTGGGCCCCTTTTTTTATTTTTCGTTACCTCCGTTTTCTAAATCAATTCGTAGTTTTCTCGTTTAAACCAGAACTACATTGTTTTGCATCCTTTTTCCATGATTTCCTTCTTAGCTTTGTTCGTTGACTCCTTGTTTTTTTACGTTTCTCCTTTTTCCGTATTTATTACTCCTAACGGTGGGGCGACGGGCCCGCCTGTGGTGCTCGCTCAACTCCTTACAAGGGCTGGCTCTACGTTCCCAAGCCAATCAGAAATCAGCCAGTGGGGTCGGGGTTTCCACACCTCGCGGGGTGTTTTCTACCCGGGGGGTGTCCGTTTTCGTTCCCGCGTTGTTGGAGTTGTAGGTACATAGGAGCACGTTTGATCCGGGGATGGTACCTTGTCATCCCCTGGTGCGGCGGGAGACCTCAAAGTTGTCCCGCCGCCCGCCGCGCACTGGCTCTATGTGCCCGAGACAATCAGGAATCAGCCAGTGGGGCTGGGGTTTCCACACCGGACGGGGCCGAATTTACCCGGGTGATGTCTGATTTCGTCACCGAGTTGTTGGAGTTGTAGATGTACAGAAGGGGTTTTTATCCGGGGATAACACGTTCTTATTCCCGGGTGCGGCGGGACCTTGACGTTATTCCGAGGGGAAACTCTCGTCGCGCGCTGGCTTCAAAAGCCCCACTCAAACCAGCAGGTAGCCAATGAGGCCGGGGTTTCCACACCTTGCGGGGAGGTATCGACCCGTGGGAACTCCGTTTTGACCCCGGTTTATTGGAGTTGTAGATTTACGGAAGCATGTTTGATCCGGGGATGGAACGTTATCATCCCCGTGTGCGGCGGCACTCCGACGTTTTGTCTCGGGTGGCAACTATCGCCGCCGGCTGGCTCCATGAGAACCAGCCAACCATAAATCAGCCAAAGGGGGTGGGGTTTCCACACCGTGCGGGGCGGTGTCAACCCGGGAGAACAACAAATCATCCCCGGGGTGTCAGAGTTGTAGAGATACGGAGGCATTTCTTATCTGGGGATCAGGTCCTATCCTCCCTGGCTCTACGCACTTCAGCCAATCAGCGACCGGCCAATAAGATTGGGGTTTTCATACCGTGCGGCGCGGTGTCGACCCGAGAGAACTCGTTTTTCGTCCCCAGGCTATCGGAATTGTAGAGATATAGAATGCTGTCTGAACCGAAGGGTGGGGCCCTATCCTTGCTTGGTGCGGCGGTATAGACCACTTGCAATGAGGGAGAAAGGAAGGGAAAAGTTCGCAGGGGGGAAAGGGGATTTCCACACTGAAATGCCATATGTTTCGTCAGTTTATGGAATCTCATATTTGTTCTCGTAAAGAAATTGGCGTACGCGCCCCCGAGCCAAGAAGTAAGGCAGCTCCCTACAGGAGTAGATAGCAGGGAGACGCCACCAAGTTGCCGACTGCCACGGTACTCTTCTGCGGTGCTCTAACCGTTGCCGACTGCCACGGCACTCTTCTGCGGTGCTCCAACCGTAGCATCTGCAAACCAATCAGCCCGACAAGCTAAGCACAGGAGAAGAGCAACGTACGTGCAGCTTGTGTGTTGCTGCTGCTGCCGTCGCTGTCTTATCTAGAACTATTTTCACTCAAATGAACAGGAGCAGAACAACTGTGTACCAGCTCGCGAGATGAACATCAGTAGTTATGTTGTGTTAGGGTTCCGCCCACGCCGACAGCTGAGAGAAACCCACGGGATCGCGTGCACCCTTTGCGTACTTGCTGTGATCTCGCGCAAGCCCGTATATTATGATACTCGACCATGACTCGTGGCAGTACTGCTGCGGGCAACGACATGGATGATCTCGTGCTAAAAAATACGCAAAACGATGTCTCAGAATGCTCCATACCTGGTAGTACGACACGATCAATGTGCCGTCGGCGTCGCAAAGCCAGACCCAGACAGGGCTAGGGTGTTGAGTCGCAGCAAAGGGATAATAGCACTCGGCAGGTGGAAAAGCCCTGATAACCGACCTCCAAGTAGTGTGACAAGTTGGACAGGAATGTTGCAACGTTAAAACGAAACAATATTCCCGGCGCCGAAAGCGTGTAGCCTCTGTGGAAAACACCAGAAAAGCAAATGACAAGATCCAGCCAGCGGGAGATTCGTGGTTCCTACGCACACGTGCTCACAACTCCATCACACCCTACTTAAGTGTCCGTATACCCTGATACGAAGCTATGCCCCCCTGTTTCATCGATAGTGGGTGCGCCCATCCTGATCTGGAGGGGAGTCACGCTTGCTTACCCGGCAAGTTTCTCGTCCACAATTTCTGTCTTCAGGAGTTGAATCAGAATGATGACGCTCCATTGGCGGGCTTTTTATGTGGCAAGGACGGAACCTGCGTGAGGGTTGATTCCGAGAAAGCAAAGGCCCATGCTAAAGGGGCCGCAGGCTTGGGCGAAGCTTGCTCCGCAGGGGGGTATTGCGAGGTAGACGACGGCCCCCTGAACAGCAAGACTACGTGCTGCGGGAATACATGCCATCTACTGTCCCTTAACGTTCAGTGCGCAGTGTGTGCAGAAAACGATGCGCAGGAGCGTATTAGGACGCTGGAAGGGTAGAAAGGACAGGCGCGGCTTGGGGAACTACGGGCCCAGCAAGAAGAGGAGGAGGAGGAGGAAGAAGAGGAGGGGCCCGAGTTTGACTACTCTGCGACCGGAGACGCCACCGTGCACGGACCAAAAGGGGAAGGTAAGAGAAAAAAAACGCGCGATCATATCCTTTTTTTTGTTTTTAGAACGTCCTTTATTTGAAAAACCCTGTGTTGTTTTTTAATTTGTTTGAACTGAGGCAAGAAGCAAGAGCCCTGTCGGCTGTTGTCTTTTGCCGTGACAGTGTTGCGTTCCCGAGCGTAGAGCGCGCGGCAGCAACGCGGTGTCGCGGATATTTGAAGCGGGTACGATGTCGCGTTGTGTTGTTGTGTCCTATAGATTACACCGGGGGTTGGGCTTTAACTCAGGGTTAGGGTTAACGCCATTGTCAAGTATACATGAAATTTGAAATGGCATAAAAAAGTGTAACACGTAAAATAGGCGTTATAAATAAACAATTTCCCGTAAGATATGCAATCGGTTCATTGTAGGGGCCATCGGCTTGAATCAGGTAGGACGTGCGCGATCTGTGACCAACGTCGACTCGTGTCTCTCCCTGTTCGAATCGTCTCAGGCAAAGCGCTTTATAACGTGGGGAAGGCCGGGCTCGTCCTTGATGTTACCAGCAACGCTGACAAGTCTTCCGCACCGGCGTCAACCTCACGGGGCAATAGTTCTGGCGGCAGTGCGTCTTCCGCTGCCAAGGGAACCCCTCACTGTGAGACCAAGAGCAATCCACAACTTCTGGTGTATGATAGCTCAGCGTTGTTTTGGCAAGAACCGGTAGTAAAGTCGCATCCACGCTAATATTCGATGCATTTATCCAAGGTGTGAGATCTGCAAAAACTGTTAATGGAACAGTTTGGATTCAAGTGGTTTGTCGTCGACGAGGTTCTAAAGGGGTTTGGGTTCTGATGCTCGATAAAGCCGCGTTTAGCGTGTACATAGTCAGACTCATTGTTTTTTGGGTGAGACACGGTGATTTGGTAACACGACGTTGGCAACGTGCCTCTATTATTGTAAATGTGAGCGTCGGCTATTATTGCTGTAAATTAACTAATCGAGTCGTGTATGATGGCTCGTAACTACAAGGTCTATAGGAAGCCCCCTCCGACTGCCGTCGAAACAGCTGTACTGATGTTGTATTTACAGTCTGCTTTGCAGCTCATCTTCAGGTCTAAGACACGGAGATATAGGTAGCAAGTACACAAACCACGACGTTATACGTAACGACATTGTTTTTGTTCCAGCGAATAAATAAATGTAGAAATTTGTTCAACAAATCGGACTCACAGCTGACGTTTTTGAAATATATTTATAAAATGCATTTCGCTCGCTGAACACGTTTTGCCGCGTTTCCATTCGTATCTCCTGAGATCGGTACGCAGCCAAGGCATGCAACAAAGACATAAAGGCCGGTGCTACGACGCACTCCCCTCTCCCTGGCGCCATTCAGCGTGAGCTGGGCCGGGCAAAGTCTATACGTCTCCTATTTTATACTAGTAATAGGTACATCGTTGTCCCGATGGATTATACTCATAAATAGTGTGCCTGGGTCAGTTTAACTAATGTTTAAGCACGCTGTTCCTTCGATGTTGTCGCCAGGTTCTGCTAGAGCTGCGGGGAGCACAGTAAGTAAGAAGACAGCGACTCGCGAGTCCTCCAAGATTCGCGAGGCGGCGGCGGCAGCAGAGGTGGTCGCTGGCGACATAACCCGAGACGTTGTTGGTGCACGGGTCAACAAGGCCGTGAAGACGGCCGTTCACGACGCCGTGAGCGGCCTCGTAGTGGACAAGGGTTTCGTTAAGCAGCTCGCGTCGTTGGTTTCCAGCAAGAAGTTCGAGTCGTCGGTGGAGATGCGGCCATAAAATGCCCTTTGAACAAGACCCACCTGAAGAATGTGGTGGACGATAACGCCGCGTCAGCCCACATGATCATAAGCTCGGCGCTCGCCCCGGAGCTCAAGAAAGCAACAACGGTGGGTTAGGAATTGCTGCAAATATTCGTAATTTTTATTTGTTGTGTGTGTTTTCGTGCATTATATTCTGGGCGCCAGTTTACACATACCGATACATGTATGACGCACCAGCCGGGTTTGTATCTTTTGTATATATATATATGGGTTATCTTACTTCCTTGTTGTGTAGTTTCGCTGTCTCTGGTCAGTTCCCAACCAAGTGTTTATCTGGTACAATATGGAAGCCAGAATTTTGTCTGGCAACCCCTTTGGGGGCGCCTGTATACCTATAATTAAATGGACGTGTGTGATAGCATCTAGACCCTTTATAAGCAGAGCATGCTGCAGTAGGTGCATCGCTAAGCTGCGTCCATGTCTGGCAGCTCTGTACAGCGTTAAACTTTCATATCCCCCCACCCAGTATTATGTTTTAGTTCGCCTGGATGACGCTATCGTCTGAGACGTCGTTTGTCAAATAAGTTCGCCTTGTTTCTGTACTCCCGACGGAACAGGAGTACACATGATAGGGTGGTAATACAGGCTGGTTAACGTCGAACGTTTCCAATTTCAAGCCCGGTGAATCTCGCATTCTTTATCACAGATCAACTAGAGTTATAAATGGCGTTACTGACGGCTACGCACAGGGGAATAACGTTATACATAAGATCTCTTGTTTTTAAGAAACTAGTTATTTTTGTCCAAAATACGTGTGAATATGACCGAATTTTGGCTTCGTCGATGAGAGTCCGCCTGAAGATGCATCATTCATCGTTGTACTGTATTTTTCATCAGCATATAAGAAAGCTCGTGGACGACTTCTCTCTTGTACCTCCTAAAAAACATTATTTCGTCCCATAAATTTGCACGATGGTAGGTATTGACGTTGGCTATACTTCCGCATTTTTATTTTATTTGTTTGTCTATAGTTAGTTGTAATCGATTTTTCACGGTCTCATCTTTCACAATGTATGGCCCCCAAATATCGGCCCATTAAACAAAACTGAATTTGGCTTTCGAATTTGGCCGGCGTCAATCACCTCAGGGTATGGTTGTAAGATGTTTGGCACAATCATACGACAATATGACCAAGTGTTATCGATTTAGAGACAAAATAAACAAAATAAAATCGTTTTTAATACATTAAGCAATTATGATAATACAAATTCACTGCCGTAAATATATGCCAGATTTTTGTACGGAATACGAAATGTTTCATACAAAAGTCCAAATTTCCACACACTTAGTTGTGAACTACATCCTGAAACTCCGCACACGTATTTTACGTGATCTTGCCTCTGCACAGGGAATGGTGTCGGCAGACGCGTCGATGAGAACCGTGGTGACGGCGATGAATATTGCCACGGATAAAATGTCATCGGCGGGCGATGACGTGCAAGAAGAGTCTAAGACGGGCGGACGCCGCGGGAAGCAGGCGAAGAACGGAAAAGCCGCGCCAACGGAGAAGTCGGACAACCTGGTAACGTCCACACCTCGATTATGCTGTATTTGCGTCGACGATGGACTCCGATTGCTTTCAGTTTTGGATATGCGTGCGACGGCAGAGAGAGCTATACGTTTCGCGTAGAATAATAGGAGTTGCGGGTGTTGATTTACTCTGTGTGTTCCGCGTAAGTGCATCAATAGGCGAGGATTTTCTTGGCTGTCCTGTTTGTACCGTACGACAAGAAGAACAGATTATAAACTAGAGCACCAGGTAGTTATATATGTTGTTACTATACTCTAGGACCTATTCTACTCTACAAAATAGCTTTTATGTCGTGATGTTGTGGTATTGAAACGCCTTTACCTATTTCCGACCCCCGTCTTCGCCCATCCCACGTGTTGCTTGTTTTCGTAAAGGTCAAGCTGCCAGCCGCGGAGCGCAACCTTTTTGCGACTGCTATAAGCGAGAAATTCTCTGTTGTTGTCAGCGAAAAGGTGACCGAGAGGGTCGGCGCTAGACTTACGCAGATTCTGACCACCTATTTACGTCCCGGGATCTCAACTGCGTTGCAAGCCGCGGTGGAGTCAGTTGACGAGAAGGTGGAGTGGCGCGTGGAAGGAGCGATCGACATCTTAACGAAGCTGATGTGAGCCCTCGTCCTCTCGTGTGTAAACTAGGGTTTGTTGATTGAAAACATTCCAGCCGGTTGGGGTACTCTTTTTGTAAGTCGTGTTTACATGCCGTTACGCCACGGGTCTGGAGGTGAGATATGAAATCGCATAAGCAACCGACAAACAAGAGACATCATTAATGTTATGTTAAATTCAAACAACTGATCGGACCCGTTCGCAAACACCCCCCACCTAGTATACAGATGGCGTACGGGAAACGACTTCTCTCACCAGCACACGTGCATGTGCACATGATATGCTTGTATCCTTTCCTGGAAAAACGGACTTATTCACCCCTTTTGTTTGAATTTTGGTTTGGCTGGATTCTGGTACCAAGCATCGTCGATCTACACGGTACTCGCTTCGTTTCTTACATCATACAAGCAGGTAGTGCATAGATTGGCGTATCCTAGCCCTCAGCCTTTCTTTGAAGAAGAGCTCTATGTCTTTGGAGCTTTAATGTATGCTGCTTTAATATGTTGTCCTTTATCAGGGTGGCATTTCTTTCCTTTACTGACGTTATTATATGTTGTCGTTCTATTTGTTCTATATTATTCTGTCTTCACAGCAAGGGAAAGCTTTGCGGCAAGGGTAATCGGATGGGCAAACGAGGCGCTGCACCCTCCTCTTCGAGCTCAGCCAACGGGTCCTCGTCCGAATCTGCCTCTTCCCCGGAGGCCAAGAAGAAGAAGAGGAAGAAGAAGACTTCCAGCACTAAGTGAAACAGGTAGTTTGTTCTTTGTCATATTTCACTGAATCTGTCTTGGCGTATGGGCTCGTTCACGTCAAAAGTGACGTTAATCGATCCCGGTGATTCCCGCATTCAATATCAAACTCAATCTCACATGGTTGATAGCATAGGGATGGCTATGAACAGGGGGGGAAGCGTGACATGCTCAGATTTCAAAAATATTTGTTTGGTCGAAAGTTCTGTCGAAATACGTGTAAAGTATGGCCGAAAATTGACATCGTCGAGTATTTTTCGTCCAAGGATGCGTGTTTGAACTGTTTTTCCACAGCTGCTAGCACAAGAAACAAATCATGTGCCGCATCATCCTACCGTACCCTAGAACTTGTTAAATCGTCCCAGAACATAGCACGATGGTAGAGACCTTGCCTAAATATAAATCGTTTTTATATTTCATTTTTATTTCTCGTCTTTGTAGAAATTTAATTTTCACGGTTTCAGCTCTATGGCCTAAAACCATCGGCCCGTTACGAAATAAATGTTTTTTTGGTTCACCCGGTCGTCGTCAACTTCCCTAAGGCTATGGTTGTAGGATGTTTGGCACAAATATTGGACAATCCGACAAAGTTGTATCGATTTAGAATAAAATTCCACAAAGAATAACGGTTTTAGTGTCGAAAATAAACAATTTGAGGCTTACGTATGCCGTAAATTTATACCAGATTTTCGTGCAAAAGTCCAAGTGTCCCCGCGTTTTCTTTTTTGCGAAATAGACCCTGAAACTTCGCACACACACGTGTTCTCTGTGCCTTTGGCGACAACTAGTTGTTCTGAGCTTTCAAATTGTATCTATTTTCGTGCCAATATTTAATTTCCCTCAAGGAAGGCCAAAACAAGTCAACAATTGTCTACATATTTTCGACGTGAACCAAAATACACACACACACACTCCAACAATCGAGCTTTTGGTAAAGGCGCATAGACCGCGTGTGCAAAATTTCAGACTCCAACTCGAAAAACGGCGTGGACACTGGCCGGGCTCGGAAGTTGGCACTAATAACGTGAACCAGCCTGTAGGACGTGTACCGTAACAAAGACAAGATAAAAAAGTTAAAAAAGTAGTCGCACCCGGTGCGATGCTTCGCATGATTACGGTACTAGGTAGTGAAAATGAGTATTATTCCCCTACCGTAGCCTTGGTCATGCTCCGAACGTCAGTGACTAGCACGGTGACAGGAATTGCTGGGCGGTACGCGGGGGTCGGCATTTACACAGGGGTTAGACGACGACCGTGGCGAGTCAATATACTGTTATGAAGGGAAAGAAAGGAGGAGAGATTTTACTGCAAATGCAGGGTCTACCGCAGCTACGATCCCCGACGACGGTCGAACTGTCAGTAGCACCGGCCTTTTCGCCGGCGGCAATGCCAAAGTCACTAGCACACCGGGGGGGGTTTACTCATTTTTTAGCGGTAGTCCTACGACCATACGTCCTCTCATCTCTACCATGCCGGAACGGACCACATCGAGGTTTCAACGACCTGGCAGACATCGGGCGCCTCACGTTCGACTCGCCGCGAGGTATTCTGCGAGTCGCATGAAGGGTGAGCTGCTCCATGCTAAGAAATTCATGCGAGGCGGACAGACGTATCTTGTATGTACTTTCATTCGTAAGGATGACAGCTTCGAACACATTTATATGTCTTCTTGTGTGGTTACATTAAGAGACCGCGACGGGGACATTATGCAACAAATACGTGGGTGTTCTGTTTTATGCACACTTCGTGATATAATCCCCATTGCGCGGAGTTGAGGTTTCGCACTCCGCACAGCATAATTTAGCTCGACCACGGGGGGGGGTGTACTCATTTATTGCATAGCCGTAGTCATAATACCATAGACCCTCGCATCCCTACAATGCCGGGACGGAACATGTCGGGTTTTCACCGACCAGGCAGACATCGCGTGCAGACGAAAGGATTTACGGCCACCATCGGGCCCGACCTTGGCGACATCGTAATATGGAGCGCGTGCTTACTGGCCGCGTACACGGAAGCACTGAACGACCTGACTTCTTCAAGGCCTCGTCACAGATTTGAGCAATGGCCGAAGAAGACCAAGTAATAGCGCTACCAAACTTACTGTCATGCACTAGAGCTCCTATAACAACACCGACTAGCCACGTGCACGGTCGTACACCTTGGTCAGAGGAGTGTTTCCCCATACATGGTCCTCCAACATAGATCCTCTCTAACTCAAATCTCTGCATCCGTGGTTTTTTTTCAGTATAAAGCCAGGCTACAACTCAATAATGAAACGCCTCCCGAACGTTCTCCAGGCCCTAGCACGTGATTCCATCGTCGCTCCGGCTTGCTGCAACCCTCCGGGGGAGACTAGGTTGGGGCTCTTGTGCCATTGGCGTCGACCACGACCTGTGCCATGGTATTGGCGGCCCCCGATCCCGATGAAATCCGGGCCATGCTGGGCTTGGTCTTGGTAGTGACGTCGTCTGGCGGCAGGAGTCCCTTAAGGCTCTATATCAAGTGTCGAAACAACTAGTTACCACTCTTCCTTGTACCAGCGCTCTTAGTGAAGCAACCAGCCAGTGCTCCTAGAACGTAGAAAAAAGACCCTAGCCTGCCCACTTTATCCGCAGGTGTGATTGGCCGGGCTGGGAGATGTTCTAAGAAGGGCACTGATGACGTACCAACACACAATGATATGATTGTATTCGATCGGTCTCAAAGCATCGACGGGGTTCATGGGAGAGAATAGTGTTTGGACCAAGGCTCGGTTATGGGGGGTCGCTTGTCACGCGTCGTTTTTCAGCGGCTCAGATGCATTCTCGATTACCCCCCTGTGTGCGTTCGGTTTCACGATAAGCACCACCGAACTAGGTCTGTCTATAAAGTGAGATACTGATCAACTAGCCCGTGTGGCACAAACTCGGTGGAGTTAATGGGGGTTTTCCCTCTACCGTATACTTGGCCTTAGGAGCGTAACCGCTGCGGTTGGTACCCACGATATGTATACATTAAGTTGGCGTAGAGCAGCATAACAACAGCGGGCAAAATCCAGAGTAAACCTCGGGAGAACAACAGACATTACGAATTCCGATATCCTGATGCTAGTATCATTTCCCCTGGAACTCCCCAATCCACTTCGCATCCGTATTATGCTGAACGCAGCAGTCAACAGTATATACAAATGTTTGTCACCCTATTCGAAAAGTGGTACGAGAACGTCACAGAAGCATTAGATGCTCCATAACAACATCCCTAGTGTGTCCGTGGAACCGCCAATAAACTCCGTTACACAACGGTCTTGAACCCGAGTGCGAGAGCATCCTCAACACATTCACAATAATGTTGCACCTACAAGGCTTTCCTTCGGAGTGGCCGCTTCTGAACACAGTTAGTTACAGTTTTCGTAGTATAAGGTTAGGTCTATTA
>JBBMKB010065221.1:0-15489 GCA_037833945.1 Alaria marginata
AGGTGGAGAGAAATCTTCTGTGTTTACCTTCCCCCTGTGTGACCCCGGCTGGTGCGTTCAAACATCTGGCGCCCAGATTAAATGGGACGAAAACACACACACGTAATATACCTGTGATAACACCAGCAGTAACTATTGATACGAGTATTGTAGTGGCAATGAGGCGTGCCGTGACGGTTCCGCTAAAACGAGGGGTCCGTACGAACTGTAATGAAGGTCCAGTCTCAGAATATAGCGAGTCAGCCCTGCCTGTAGGACGACGGGGTATCACCGCATTATACCGGGCACGCGCACTAAATCGCGGGTAAGCTGGTTCTCGTTTGACACTGGCGTTGGAGGCCACGACGCTCAGATGGGCGGCCAAGGCCAAGTCGTACGAGCCCGTTCAGAGTGCAAGTACAAAGTAGGGGTCACCCAGTAAGGCGGTGGTGTGCCAGAGCAACATGACCGCCTTATTGGGGGAACCGCCTTATTCATTTCAGGTTATGATTGCAGTTCCCTAGTCGTGCCAAGCGATTTCAACCGCCTTATATCGGGATACCGCCTTATTGGGGGACCCCTACTGTAGTCTAGACTATACCCGTGGCCCATGGCTGCGGAGGGTTAGGTTTATACCGGTATTGAAATGGTTATATCCGGCCGCAGTTTCCTATCTACTGTAGCACACCGGTAACCCTCTGTCAGCTCTACCGTCGTTGTGCGAACGAGTATGATACGTGGTCCACCCGTACAGTCAGTGGTACGCGACACAATCTGACAATTAAGAATTTCAGGCTCATGTTTTGGAAACAAAATAAGAACAGGGCCTTTTTTGTACTGAAAATAGTGTGTGACACACCCTGCCTTACATAAGAATGAATTCCAACCTGGCCAGAAATAAGAAATTCTCAACTGGTGTCGCGTACTACTGTACCAGGTATGCGATACTGCTGTCAGAGTACTCGATTCTGGTTGCAGGGTACAGCAGTGATGATGCGTTATCATACAGCGCTACAGCTGCACTCTGTACCTGCCTGGCTGGTATGAAAATAATATACAGCATGGCAGGCCCAGACAAGGCCATCGAGACCACCATTGATTGGAGGTGTCACACATAGAAGAATCGGCACGGACACTGGTTGTGCTGGATGTCGACGGGTAGAAAGAACGGTTTAATGTGAAGAACACACACACACACACACATCATTGGAGGTCAGAGGTCAGAAGGTATCACATTCATAATCACGAGTCTCGTCACAGGAGGTCACAGCAATTGGGTCACAGGTACACATCTTCCTGAGAACAGGCCGAAAGTGGCGACACTATCCAGCTCACACTATCAGAACATCCCAAAACCCCCCGATTTGGGCCGAAATATAGGAATCGTTGAGATATTAATATGAAAACAAAACGATCTTTACATTTCCGACCAGAGAGGTACATGACATAACACAGCAATTAGGAGAGACTGGGTGCGAGACCTCTATCTCCCTATCTCTTGCCATCACCATTTGGCACCCCTTCGTAACACACAAGGTAGCATATCAGCACCTTGTTCAGTTACGCTCGGCAGCAAGCGAGCAACCCCCACCCAAACAACCAAACATCTTGCTGCGCTCACCTCTTGTAAGAAGCTCATGACACGGCACCGACGAAACCTTCTGCTTCAGCTGTCTGTATGGTAGCTCCCTCCTGCGTGTTTTGCTCTGCTTGCCCCCACCCCGCGCTCTCCTCTCTCTCTCCCAGCAGCTAGCTCGTCCAGTAGAAGCAGTTGGCGTGCCGAGCAGGAGCAGCAGCAGCAGCAGCAGCTCAAGCTATCCTACAGTATGTAGCTGTCTATCACCGTCACCAAAAAAGCTCTCGGTTTGAACCTGATAGAGAGTGCCTCGGTCGACGCCGTAGAAGCAGCAGCAGCGAGCACGACCTCCACCTCTTGCAACGACAAACAAACCCCGAGTCCAACCACCGGCTCGTAGCCTACCACTCCTGCCTGGTCAATGGACACAAGGCACGGGCACAATAGTACCAGACAAGATGCAACGCTTGCCACTCCTGCCCTGTGTCAGCAGCAGCAGCAGAGAGGCGGAAAACCGTGCTCTAGCTACCGTGCCGATTAAAACAAAAAGTCAACCGTGCCGCGCTCCGAGCACAAACACCGTCGTGTCACCAAGACTCTCGGCAAAACCAGCAGCAGTGGCGGACCCTGGATGGGTGGGGATACGGGCCGAGCTCGGATTCGAGGTCGCTGTGCTGGAGGCAACCTCCCTTAGCTTACGTTGCGATGCGGAGGGATGGTGTGTCTCTCGCAGGCCGTGGGCTGTTTACAGAGTAGTCGGTCAAGCTTTCCGCTGGGTGGTGGGTGAAGAAGGAAAAAATATACCAGGAACCTGGTAGGCCAAAAAAATATGAACGCTTTCTTTTTCTTGCCACTGCACGCAGGACGCTGCACCGAGCTGCAGCTGCTGCTGAAGGTGAGCTTCCTCCCACCTTAGGAAACAAGAGACAGTCGCCGAGACACGGTGACGGGATTCCGTGGGCGTGGGGCGCAGCGAAGGATTTACGTGCTTTCCTTGTGAACCGTTCCTCGGGTGCTGCTGCCCTGCTGCAGTGGTAGCAGAACAAGCTGCTGGTGTTTTTGTCCGGAGCCCTCCGCTCGTATTTTTTTCCGATTTAGGAACTGCACCCACGTTTTTTGGGGAAAACTACTTGGAATTAGTGTTGATGGAGTTCTGCAGTAAAAAGTAGAAAATTCGGAAATGGAGGAGTTCCATCAATGTTGATGCGTGTTTTAACTCGGAGAGCGGGAGCTTTTACTAAGAACAAGCGTGGGTGTTGCTGGCTTGCTGCTGCCTGCCACCTGCCACGGCGCAGTACAAAGGGAATCTGTGTCGAGAGAATCCTGTCCAGGAGTTGATGGTCCACCACAGCTAGCTGAATTTTCGGTGGCGGTGTGTCGCGCCCAATTTTTACTCCGAAGACAGTATACGCAGTTTATTGGTGTATTGCACTCTCCTCCTGTGACCTTACCTAAAGGATAGAAGTCGCATCACCCCGAGTGTGCACAGCAGTGATCATCAGGCCAAGTAAGGCCCAAGGGTCCAAGAAGGCAAGATTCCAGGGATTTTCGGTGGGCCGGCGACATCACCTCGACTTTCACGCCATTGTGGGTACAGCCAAGGAGAAGGGTCGGCGAACGCCCTACTAAAAGGTGTGGGTGGACCTCATAGGACGTTGCCCTACAGCGTACGTATACGTATACCTCCTCGCAGAGTATAGGTACTTGCACCAGACTGGCTCGAAGGGTGCTGCGGTGCACGGTACACAGCCGCAGGCATATATAATACCAGTTCGCAGTACGATACGTAGGAGGAACGAGTTGCTTCTGCTGCTGCTTGTAGATGATGAGTCTACGAGTACCTATGGCCTGCTATGATATATGTTTCTTGCTCCGCCACAACGATTGGTAAGTGGATGTCGGATATCATCCTCGAATGTTCGTGCTCACTCGTATACCCTACCAATCTGATGAGGTAAGAGTGGCACAGAAGTAAGGACGGTAACATTAGCATGAACAGAGGGGCCCACTCTTATTCCAGTTGCTGGTACCAGGTACATGATATTCATTGTAAGGTGCAGCAGCACCAGGTACGCAATAGACCGGTTGGTTATGGTGTAAAAATTTCAAATTTCAGCAATGCTTTATCATCATGTCAAACGAGTACTCATCGTGCTCGTAGATTCTTGCTACACATGATGATGACAGTCAACGTACTCCCAAGTACCAGGGGTTTTCCCCTTGGAGACGTGGGTGCATTTATTAGGGTTGATGTAATATACCTGGTAGTGTTTTAATTCGCTCAATGATTGGGTTGCCCACTTTTGTATTTTCTCGCCTGTGCAGTCTATAGCCATGTACTGCATATAGCTACTGTGGTACTAAGGGGGGTCGCCGACCTATATCCTTCATGAGGACATACACACCCCGTAAAACGCGCGATGGACGTATCGCTGTTAATGGTGTACCACACACAGCTTGCAAAGTGAGTTTCGACGAAATCCTCGATCTCACAGCTGTAGTGTTTTTTTTTAAAAGTTTTATGATACAGCTGCTGTACATCGATCGCCCTCTCAGCGTGTACCGGCAAACCGGTGTCACTCATGCAATACAATCTAACCATGCCAGTACAGTATGCCAGTATCACCCCACAGGTATCTGGGAACCAACTTGGTACCAGATAAGTACCCACCTCTGTACTCCGTCCTATTGGCATCATACACGATTGGTATCATTCCTGGTATGATAGAGTACATCAGTACAATACAGAGCACATACCACAGCTTGGTTTACCATGCACCATGACTGCAGCAGGTAGCAGACAACAGACAGCAGACTTTGCACACACTTTGCATGGGCATTCATAGTTAATACTAATACCTGGCAGGAATTGCCGCAACAACTGCGGGGGACTATTCCGAGGTTCTGAGTATCAACACATTTCCCATGGGGAGATCACCTCATGACTAGCAACGATAAAACGTGTTCAAAACGGCGGCGCTGACCTGTTTCTCGATTAGCCCCGTTGAGACCTCAAGGGGGAGAAACTCCAAAAAACACTGAGAAAAAGTGACGCTCTCAGTATTGGCCACATGGAATAGCCCGGGCTGTTGGGAAAGGGGATGTGTCCAAAGCACAACATTAGGAGCTATACGACACGCGCAGCATGCTGATACTCGTAGTATACTGCAGTACGCTCTTCCTAGACTGTTGTTGAGATCGCACTTTTCGTGGTTTTGGTCCAAATAAATAAATAAATGGGCCCCAAACATACTCTAGGTGAATAGCGCGTGACTGTGTTCTGCGTTTCGGGGTAATTGCCCCCCTCGCCCTCAGGAGAGACACCAGCCACACAATAACGAACAGCAAGAAATCAATCCTCGAAGAGAGCTAAAGGCTGCACAGCACACGCGCACACTGCCTGCAGTCCCAACGACTGATCATATATCTATACCTATGTACCTGGTGTGGTATTCCGCAGGGGCGAGTATCTCTTACTCTCTTTGCCCTCACGGTGGCAACGGCGTGGAGGGAGGGCCGTGATTGCCTTGGCGGTGCATGGTGCATTGCCCATTCAGCTGTCGGTAGGAGTGCGACCTCCGCCGACTCCGCGGTCAAAGGCATACTGTAATTAATAAAATAACGAGTACATGCGAGTTTCTAATGTAAATATCGTCAAACAATCGAGACCCTTTCGAGCTAGGTAAAGCCGGGTTCTACGACCGTGGTTATACGACCGCCGATCGAGGCTTACGTTTCTCCACACCCCCCAACAAACGCACTCAAGTCGACGACAACTACACGTGTCCTGCTGCTGCGCGAGTCCCTATTAACAGCGACAGCTGAACTGTGTTTTGACGCATTCTACGATAGGGACAGCATTTTTTTTCTAAAGCTCCTCACTTGAGCTCTATGCCTCACTGAAAAACTGATGTTGAGCAAACTGAAAGTGCAATCCGATGAGCAAACTCGTGACCCATCTATACAAAAAAACATATTGCAAACATAGAATGACATTCCGACAATTTCGGGTTAAGGAGCCCCGTCATGCAGAAAGTAAAAACGCCAAAAAGTGCTACCTCTATCGTAGAAGGCGTCTTTTGTTTTGCATTTTTACGGGCTGCCTCCTTCTTGGCGCCCGTGACTACGATGGCAGTCGCTCTTCGGTTAAGGGGGGGGGGGGAGGATGACTCGCCTTCTCCCTTTGAATGCTGAAACCTATGAAATGAGGAATTCCATTTTTGTATTTTTGACTGAAAAACTCCAATCCAGCACACAGGCCTTCGCTTAAGCCTATGAGCAGATGGTAGGAGTGGACGACTGTTGGACTCACGTGTTCGGTGCTGAGTTGGCGTTCTCCAAATATTTTTTCTTGTTGAATAGACCCGCTGCCCACTTCAAAGTATTCCACACTATATAGTGCTCGTATGTAGTTCGGCTCCCCAAAAACCGCGGATGCAGTATTTTTTTCGATTCACCACTGCAAAAAATAATCGCAGGCAAATTCCAAGTATTCTGTCCCGAAAAATTTGTTTGCAGTTTTAAAGGGGTTTCTTAAAGGGTTGGAAGCATGCTACGGTAGGGGGGATGCTACTTTTTTCACTGAGGCTCCTCGCTTGAGGAGCTCTAAACCTCACCCAAAAAAGTGATTTTGAGCAAACCAAAAATGCAACCCGATGAACAAACCCATGGCCTATACTGTAGGTTTACACACCAACACTGCTGTTGCAAAACAATAATGAAATCCCAACGATTTTGGGTTAAGGAGCCCCGTTATTCAGAAACAAAATAACGAAAAAGTGCTACCTCTATCGTAGCACGCGTCGTTGATGTTATACTTGAAGTACTTCCACGCGATGTAACGCCTGAAAATGTGAATATTGCAACGTGGATTCTGTAAATGATGCTGGTTGAATTAGAAAATGCTTAAAAATATTGTTGTAAGTTGTATAATAGTTGTATCCTTCTGAAGTTCAACATCACCCCTCCGCTAGGAAGAAGCCAACCCGCCCCACTACTGTAGTCTTGCCTTAGCACGCTCTAATGTTATGTATAGTCTGCGATGAAGTTTCGCGATCCTTCCCATGACTTGGACTCTTTGCATCGCATAACTTTGAATACGTTTCGTTGGAGTGGCGTTCCTCTGAATTGGTTTCGAGAGCATTGCGTCCCTGTCAATCGGTTTCGTTGTCATGGCATTCCTATGCTTAGGTTTGTGGAATCAGTGGCAATAGTTGCTCCAGTGCTGTATCTTGATGCTTTGCCTACCACGTCTTTGACTCTTAGCATAGGATTCCTATGCATAGGTTTCGTTAGCGTGGCGTTCCGATGAGTTGGTGTCGTGAATACGGCATTACTATGGATAGGTTTCGTTGGCAGCGCGTTCCTATCTAACGGTTTGCGAATCACTGTAGATTATGGCTCTAGTGCTGCATATTCCTGCTTTGCTTACCATGTCTTGGAACTTTAGCATTTGGGTCCTACCAATAGGTTTGGTTAGCATGACGTTCCTAGGTATTTGGTTCGAGTAGCGTCATTTGATTTATTTAGCATGGCGTTCCTATGAATAGGTAATTCGTTAGCATGCCGTTCCTATGAATTGGTTTAGTTAGCTCGGCGTTCCTATGAATACATTTCGGTAGCATGGCGTTCCAATGAGTTGATTTCGTGAACATGGCATTACTATGAATGGGTTTCGTTAGCAGCGCGTTCCTAATAGGAAGCAGTTTACGAATCACTGGATTGATGGCGTTAGTGCTGTATCTTGCTTCGCTTACGGTGTCTTGGATTCTTATCATACGGCTCCTATGCATAGGTTTCGCTAGCATGGCGTTTATATGAGTTGGATTGGTTAGCATGGCGTCACTATGAATTGGTTTCGTTAGCAGCGCGTTCCTATGAAATGGTTTGGAAATCACTGGAAATGGTGGCTCTAGTGGTGTATCTTCCTGTTTTGCTTGCCATGTCTTGGACTCACAGCAAACGGCTCCTATTAATAGGTTTGGTTAGCATGGCGTTCCTATGATTATTTTTGTTTAGCATGGCGTCACCATGATAGATTACGTTAGCATGGCGTTCCTATGGATAGGTTTCGTTAGCATGGCGTTCCTATGAACAGGTTCCGTCAGCGTGGCGTTCTTGTGAATAGGTTTGGTTAGCATGGCGTCCCTAAACATGACTAGGTTTCTTCCTAAAAATCGGGAAAAGTTTGCCCAACTACTGTATCTTCCCTCTTTGCTTTCGACGCGTGCTACGATAGACTAGGTATTAATATACTCACTTTTCGGCTATTTTGTTTTCTGAACGATAGGGCGCTCCCTCAACCCAAATTGTCTGAACGTCAGTTTTGGACGCGTTCTACGATAGACGTAGCACTTTTTGGCGTTTTTATTTTCTGGATGACGGGGCTCCTTAACCCGAAATCGTCGGAATGTCGTTCTATTTTTGCAATATGCTTTTTTTGTATAGATGGGCCACGGGTTTCTTCATCGGGTTGCACTTTCAGTTTGCTCGAAATCATTTTTTCGGTGAGGGTATAGAGCTCCTCAAGTGAGGAGCTTCAGAAAAAAAGGGTGAACCTCTATCGTAGAATGTGTCTTTGTTCGGCAATTTGTAACGTTTTTGTATATTCCTATATAGGTCATGGCTTTATTCATCCGGTTACACTTTCAGTTTGCTGAGTTTTTGGTTGAGAGGTATGGAGCTTCTCCTGACAGATGAGGAGTCTCAGAGCGAAAACGGTGCACCTCTGCCGTAGCGCGTGTCTTTCCTTGTCTCGGACTCTTAGCATATCGCGTGCTCGTTTGAATGGGATTGATTCCTCTTATTAATAAAGCACTGGCACCGAATATATTGCTCTTGCTGTGCATATCTTCCCGTGTTGCCTCGATGCGATCCCTCGCCGGCTCTCCCGCTTGCGGCTTACCTTACGTGGTTTCTCCTGTGTTTCGTCGGGTCGTTGTGCTCTGCCGAGAGGAAACGATTTGGCTCCTGCCAAATTACAGCAGTTTCCTAGTGCGCTATACCTGGTATCCAACGCATGCTTTGGCAGGGTACAGTAAGCGACAGCAGTTAAGAATCTCCTATTTTGGCTGAGGCTTGCGGCTTATTGCGATGTCAACGCTGAGCAAAGGGCTCTAAAAGGCATATTATATACCCCTGCTAGGATTGAGAGTGGCGTCCTTCTGAACACAAATGCTTAGCTGTAAATTCTTAAACTACATAAAAACTCAGCCTGAAATTCTTGACTGCCAAATTCTTAACACATGTCGCGTGCTGTAGTTCCTTAGTTAACACGTGGTCATGGTAGAGATGCGCCAACCATTGTTTGTTTTTTCTGGGGCTCTTCACCTGAGGAGCTCTATATACCCCACCCGAACATCTGGTTGTGGGTAAAAACTGAAAGTGTAACCGGATAAACAAACCCATGGCCTAGGTAGGTATACACGCAAAAAAAAGGAGCATATTGCAAAAATAAAACCGATTTCCAGACGATTTTGGGTTAAGAAGCTCCCGTCATCCAGAAAAAGAAAATAGCCAAAAACGTGCTACACTAATACCTAGTCTAAAGTAGCACGCGTCAGTTGGGGAGCCCCGTCAGGACCAAGGCTACGGTAGGGGGGGGGTCCCTTTTGGGACCCTTTCGGGACCTCTGTTTGCAATGGCTAGGGGTAACTCTCATCAGAGTGACCCCCCTGTTCTTGTTCAGATTTATGATTTTGCACCGTTTTTTTTTTAAATCGATATGACACCGACATTGAATGGTTAGCTACGCTGCCTGCGCCTAAAATAAATAGCTCAACACGTTTTTTTCAGTGAGGAATAGACTCACTCCGGCGAGTGGCGCAAACCCGATCGCGAAAAAGGGGGTACCCCCCCCCTCTACCGTAGCCATGGTCTCAGCGAGAATTATGTTGCCGAAAAATGCTACGTACGGTACCCCTATCGACCCGTGCTACTTTAGACTACTGTAGGTAATAATAGCCCTTTTTGGCTGAAACATTTTCTGAATCACAACACTCCTTAACCCAAAATCGTCGGAATGTCATTATTGTGTTGCAGTATGTTTTGTTGTATTGCTAGGCCATGGGCATGTTCATCGAGTGGCGCTTTTTTGTTTGATCCGAATCCGTTTTTTTGGGTGGGGTATAGAGCTCCTCAGGTAAGGTGCGTCATAAAAAAACTAACATCCTCCCTACCGTAGCATGTGTCGCCTCTATCGTAGCACGCCTTTCTAATGTAATGTTAATGTAGTGTGTCGGGTTGTTCTCTGCCAAGAGGAGTTTATTTGGCTCCGGCCAACGACGCGTTCTACGATAGAGGTAGCACTTTTTGATGTTTTTATTTTCTGGATGACGGGGCTCCTCAACCCCAAATGACTTACTAATAGTATAGGAATGACATTCTACTTTTGCAATGTACATTGTTTGTATACATTGGCCACGGGTTTGCTCGTCGGATCGCACTTTTAGTTTGCTCGAAATCTGTTTTTGGTAGAGGCGTAGAGCTACTCAAGTGAGGAGCTTCAGAAACATAATGCTGCACCTCTATCGTAGAATGCGTCCAACATTACAGCAGATTCTAGCACCCTGTTGCCTATATCCCTTCTGTATCTGCACTGAAGCTTCGCATGTTACATGGCGAGGCCAAGCGGTGTTTGTTGTTAGCTTTCACTTGCGATAATACACATATTTCATGCTTCTTGTTGCTGATGTTGGTAAGTCCTCCTTGCTGCCCGACCTAACCACGCAATTTACCAGTACACTGGGGGATATAACGGCAACGCATACCGTTGGCGCTGCATTGCAATAGCCTATACATTATATCATACATGTTCCTTCAATTTCTGCTGAAACGCAAACTCACCACGTGATGGAGTCTCGCTCACATATTTGAGGCACGGAATTGCATTACGTATTCGTCTACAGACGGTATCTATGAATCTAGATAGGTGCCGCTGCAACAAAAAATGCAAGTTAGCTTTAATGTCTATACAGCAACCAGCGCGTACACACAGGAAGACTTGCTTCGAGGTTCGCTGTAAGGATACTTCGACAGCGCAGCTGTAAGTGTCTGGCTCCTGGAGATATACCGATGCACACTCTCAACGGGTGAGCTATATACATTCTCCCCTCTTTCGCCTTTCTTACTTTTCCTGCTCTTCTGTGTCACTTTGCTGCCCTGTCTTGTTTCGCCCAGACCAAAGCGCACCCCGCGACTACACCATCATGGCGTTCCTCAATGCCCCGAACGCTGCGCGCGCTGCAAAAAGCGCAGCGCAGGCGCAAGTCACAAGGGGCTTTTCAATGGCCTCGAAAGCTAAGGAGAAAAAAAGTCGTCGGTTTTTTCCTGCTGCGGTGTTCTCTGGGCGTGACGAGCGTCCTACCCTCCCTGGAAACGCACTGCTTGGCCGTAGAGAGGAACAGCCGAGATACGGACCTCCTTCACATGTACCCCATAATGCCCTTTCCCCGCAAGAATTCCCCTCGAGAAGTCAAACGTCGCGAAGGCGTGTTTCTGGTGGGGATACGGATAACGTAACGTTGCGAAGGCGTGTTTCTGGTGGGGTGGCGGATAACATGGTGCCGGGATATGGAGGAGGGAGAGGGAGCACTCGACGTCGGAAGCTGTCTGTCTCCCTCCTGGCACACCCTGCTGAAAGACGCACCCGAAATATCGTCGAGGGAAAGATGCGCTTCGAGGGCAGAGCAAAGCTAGGCTTCGCTGCCGAAAGACGCACCCGAAATATCTTAGAGGGGAGGATGGGCTTGGAGGGGAACGCAAGGCTAGGGTTGGGATCGGCACGAGCGCCGAGTGTGAAGCTGGAAGAAGCGGTGAATCCTGGTGTTGATGCTGGTCTTGCGCCTGCTGCTGCGCCTGCTGCTGCGCCTGCTGCTGCGCCTGCTGCTGCTCGTGCGGTCGGTACGCGCATGTTCGACGCTCTGCTGCGGAGGTACGAGGCCGCCGGAGAGTGGGGGCTAGCGGTCGGACTTCTCGACCGCATGCCTAAGGTCGGCGTGCATCCCGACTTGTTGTCGTACAACACGGTAGTTGCAGCTTGCGCTAAGGGACGAAGGTGGCGAGAGGCCGTAGCTGTCTTACGGAAGATGCTGGCGGCAGGGGTCGCGCCTGACAGAAATACTTACGAGCTCGCGGTCAAGGTATGCGGGAATTGTGGCCAGGGCGAGCTGGCCATGGCCCTGTTGCGCGAAATGCCGAAAGCGGGGATAACCCCCAGGGTGTTGACTTACAACGAGGCTATTACGGTCTGTAGCGGTGGCGGAGGGTGGCGGCTTGCGATTGATCTGTTGGGGCAGATGTTGGATGCGCGGGTTACCCCCAATGTCGGGAGCTACAACGCGGTCATGACCGCTTGCTGCCACGCGGGGGAATGGGAAAAGACGGTGGCCCTGCTGAGGAGTATGGGTAAGGCGGGGGTGAGCCCCAACGTACGGAGCTTCAACATCGCAATCAAAGCTTGTGGGGACGGCGGGGAATGGCGTCAAGCGGTGGATCTTTTCAGAGAGATGGAGGCAATGCCTGGGATCACCGTGAACATTGAGAGCTACAGCTCTGCGGTAAGGGCTTGCGGGCAGGCGGGGGAGTGGGAGGCCACGGTGGAGCTGCTGGAAGAGATGTCGGCTGTGATGAGAGTCGCCGCCTCTGACAGGATCGCAATATTCGATTCGTTCTTAAGCCCGACTAACGGGTACGCCGGGAAGTGGAGGCGGTGTCGCGCCCTGTTGACGGAGATGACTGCAATGGCCGCTGATCCTTCCCACGGTGGTGGTGAGAACCGTCATGATCGCTTGTCTAATAATGAGGATCACAACATGGAGGGTGCATGCGAGTCTGAGGCTTTACACCATGACGGGGCCCGTCAGAACGGTCTGTCTAGTAACGAGGCTTGCGTAGCGGGGGGAGAATCTAAGGAGGCCGTGTCTCGGTTGAAAGAGATGTCCGGGGAGGAGATCCCCGAAAGCGTCGGGAGCTATAGCATGGCCATTACGAAATGCGGGCACAGTGGGCGGTGGAAAGATGCCGTGGCCCTGCTCCGGCAGATGCCAATGATGGGGTTGCCGCCAAACGCCAAGTGTTACCGGTCGACTATGGCGGCGTGCGGGAGCTCTGGGGAGTGGGAGCAAGCCTTAGAGATTTTCCGGGAGATGCCAAAAGCGGGGATTGCCCTCTCTGAGAAGAGCTTCCGGGCCGCTATCTCGGCTTGCGGTAACTGCGGCCGGTGGAGCGAAGCCGTAGACCTGCTCCGAGAAATGGCGACTGCTGGGGTAACCCCCAGCGCGGGGAGCTACTCCGTGACCATCATGGCTTGCGGGGACAGTCGCGAGTGGCAGCAGGCGATGACCCTGCTGAGGGAGATGCCCGGGGTTGGCGTTGCCCCTACTAAGAAATGTTACAATGCGGCCATTACGGCTTGTGGCGATGGTGGCCAGTGGGCGGAGGCGGTAGCTCTCTTGAAGGAGATGCGGGGGGTAGGGATTGCTCCGTGTGTCGGGAGCTTGAATGCGGCGGTCAAGGCGTGCAAGGATTGCGGCCAGCTCGACCTGGCGGCGGCTCTATTTAGCGAGGGAGTTCCAGGCAAAACCGTTAGTTCGTAGTAATGTTGGACCTGTTCCTTAGCTAATGATGACACGAGTCTCGCATATATATGTTCGGGGTGGTGGGTGTGTACACGGCCCTCGCCGTTTGAGCTAGCTTTTCTATTCATTTTATACCTCGGCTTGGGTCGATGTTGGCCAGTGGGTGGAGGTGTCAGCTCTTTTGAAGGGGATGCCGGGGGTAGGGAATGCTCCGTGTGTCGGGAGCTTGAATGCGGCGGTGAAGGCGTGCAAGGGTTGCGGCCAGGCAGATCAGGCTGCGGCTCTGCTAAGCGAGAAAGAACGCGTGCTACGATAGAGGTAGCGCTTTTTGGCGAAAGTATTTTCTGGATGGCGGGACTCCTCAACCCCATATCGATCGCTATCGGTGGCATGTCGCTTTTTCCCCCCCGTGTTTTTGTTTCGTTTTATACTTAGGACATGTGATTGTCCATGGGGTTGCACTTTCATTTTTCTCCACTTCAGGTTTCGGGTTGGGTGTATAGAGATCCTCAAGCGAGGAGCCCCAGAAAGAAAGTGGTGCCCCCTTAAGATACCGCAGCATGCGTCCTGTGTTGGCCAGTTCTGACCGCCTGGGCTCTTCGACTGAGAAGGTACCCGATGTAGTTGGATTGCCATTTATTTACGAAAACATCCATTGTATGCCTTGGTCATGGCATATTGCTCTTGTTCGGGTTGCACTTTCATTTTTCTAAAAACCGTCAGTTTCTGGATGCGGTATAGGCTATAACAGAGGTCTTAAAGTGAGCACCGTCAGAAAAAATCGGTGCTTCGTACCCTGATCATAGCATGCATCAAAACCTGTACGTAGCCCTGTTTGGTCTGTTCTCCGGAGAAGTTTGGGTTCGTCTCGTATGGGCATTCTAGGTGGTGGGGTGCAGACATTACCCTTGCCATTGGAGCTAATACGGGGGAACGTAGTTAATAGGACCTACGGTAGACACAAAAACCTATATATTTCTCTATTTTTACTACCAATATTTGGCTCTATTAACCACGTTCCCCCGTAATAACCTCTTATTTTTAATGTATGCTGCGCCTCGCGACAGGCTCCCTGTCGAGTACCATATCATTGTTTTGTGATATTTTCCTGTCGCCACGGCTGGTTAACCTTCACCAGCTTTGACGGCAGCCTTTTGGTCTATTTATCAATCTCGAATTGTCCGTTATATACGGCACTGATCTGTATCCGCTTGGGAAACCTGGGGATGGACCCAGGATGTCCCCTGACTATCACAGGTGGAGTTATCCAGGCGTTTCATACGATCGGACTCAAGTTTTAGGTCGATGTACCTGGACCCCGAAAGGGTTATTGCACCCCAGATTAAGGCTATACGGTAGGGGGGGTACCCCCGGTTTCACTGTCGAGGTCTGGCACCTTGAGTGAGTCGCTCTGGACCTCACTTTGTCGGCGTCGGTGCATATCGCGACACCAAATAGCACAAATGACACATTCTACGATAGAGGTTCATCATTTGTTTTCGGAAGCTCCTCACTTGCTGAGCTTTATACCCTCACCGAAAAACTGATTTTGAGCAAACTAAATGTTCAATCCGATGAACAAACCCGTGGCCCATCTATACAAAAAAAGCATATTTCAAAAATATGATGATATTCCGACGATTTTGGGTTAAGGATCCCCATAATCCAGAAAATAAAAACGCCAAAAATGCTACCTGTATCATCGTAGAACGCGTCAAATGCAAATCCTTAAGACCGCGAATAAATAGGGTAGAGCCACGTGTATAGCCGCTTGCGCGAGTGGCTGTGAGCAGCTGAAAGTCGAGGTCCTAAACGTGGCCCCCCTACCCGAGCCGTCGTCCCCATGGCGTTGTCAAGGTATCACCTTGGACGAAGGCTACGGTAAGGGGGGGTATTCCCATTTTCACAATGGCTCTGCAACTCGATCAAAACCCAATATCAATTCACTGGCGCAAGCGTAACGGGCACTGTCACGTCGGCGACGGTGGGTATTTCGAAATCGAATGGGACAACGCTAATAAATACGGCAACCACTTCTGGAGTACGAGCCCCAAAAATGACCCCCCTACCGTAACAATGCCCTCTGCACCCGCGAGCTCTCCGTCGCTGCCAACGTCACGTTTGTGCCCACATCATCCCACGGCCTCGGGATCACTGACTCTTCTGACAGGAGTGTTCCGCTGGTGCAAAACCGTCTAACCTTCTAAAAAGTCGCTCAGTTTCACTACCTTGACCCATATGCCATTCGACCTATTTTGCGACCTATGTGTTTACCCTTTGGGGGCTTATATCGTAGGTGCGGGGGGGGGGGGGGGTTTCCCCCGTTCGTGCCTGGCCGTAGTTTTATAACCACAACTC
>JBBMKB010065232.1:0-15482 GCA_037833945.1 Alaria marginata
ACAAACAAACAAACAAACAAACAAACAAACAAACAAACAAACAAACAAACAAACAAACAAACAAACAAACAAACAAGAACAAACAAACAAACAGAAATCCGCAGCATTTTACGCACCAAACCTCCACAAGATTGCGACGAATCACCGGCACCATCGAAAGCACAAAGACCCACTTAAGATTGCGAGTACTCACCCTTACTCCCGCCATGATGTCCTGTGGCTTATCCCACCAAGTGTGTTAGTAGGCGTCGCTACCGCGGCTTGTGTTACTACCCGCCTCGGAACGCTTCGCGATTGACCCCTAAAATGGAGTTGCGGGTGGAAACGAAAGGCAGCGGTCAGTTGCGGTTCCTTTTTTCTTCGCTATAAGCGATCTCCCCGGTTTCTGTGGCACCTCATACAACGTGTGCAGGTCTCTGATACCATGGTACGTACATACGTACTCTGATGAATGATGTACGATACGCTGATTTCGGATTTAACTCCGAGCTTTCGTTGATTGTCTCATGTATATACGACTTGCTTCAAATATGTGCCATCATTTTGGTGTGTGTTTAAATTCGTCCTGAGGTATTCTTCCACTCCAGAATTATTGGAGTCTGTCCTGTCACCACGGACTATATTTTGGCGATGGTTTAATGTGAGAACAACAACAACAACAACAACAACAACAGCAACAACGCCAGCCAGTGCGTGCGGTACAGGGTGCAGGCATGCCACAACGAAAACAGTCCAAGCCCCTATTAATAATATAGTTCGTTGATATGGGTATAATATCAGCCTCGAGAAACGCGGAGATATTGACACTAAACATAGCATAACTTACGAACAACATGTCCGATTCTATTTTTGGTTCGTTTCTCTTGCTTGCCTGGCTCACGCGGTCATTTTAAGCTATCGCGCGATCAATTCCGACTCGATTTGAACTTTTTTTCTTTTCTTTTGGGCCTGGATACTATGGGCCTCCGTAATAGGCCTATCTATCACCAGCAGTCGTGCCGTCCACTCGTGTCAATCCGCTATATATACCCCCGCGCACCCGTGCCCGTGAAGCTGAGGGCACGATCGAACAAGCACTCTACGTCAGTGCGGTACAGGGCGGACGTAGACCACAACGACAAAACGAGTCCAACCGTTTGCAGCCTCTCTCTCTTACAGGCTTATCAAAAACAGTGGCGCCGCCCGCTCGTATATATAAACTTGATGTACTCGGGCACGATCGAAATGTTGATACAAATCTGACGCATTGCATGCTACAGAAGGGATGCACCCAAGAATTTGAAGCTTCTTACTTGAGGAGCTCTTATCATACATCTCACGCGGAAGCGAAAAGCTTACCAGCAATCCCACGGCCTGCAGTACATATCATAGGTACATACGAAAAGCGAAGCCCGATTAATAACCCCATATGGCCTACCAGGTATTATAGGTTTACCACGAATAATATTTTTTAACACAAATAATACTCCAGCGGCATTGGGTAGTGTTATGGTGTAGTTCAGGAGCCCCGCCTGTGATAACATGTTGGCTAAAAATGATACAGTATCCTTATCGTAGCAAGCGTCCTACCCCTATCAGTGCGGTACGGGTTTTACAGGTAGGCCACGACGACAAAAGCCCTAAGGCCTACCAACAACAGTCGCGGCGCCCGCCCGCTCGTGTAAATCTGCTATAATCGCGCACTCGTACACGTGAAGCTACGGTTACGATCGAAGTGAGGTATGACGATACGGAGATGTACAACACGCTCTTCCTGGAAAGTTGATCGCATGTCTCGCGTTGTATTACAGGTCGCTACACCTCTGTCCCAAACGAGCAAATACACATCGCGAAAAAGCCTTAGAACATATGAACTACTTCGCTGTTACTTGCTTCCCGTGGCATGAATCAAACCACCAGGTGCAGCTTTTACCACATTAGGGGTCCCCCAACAAGGCGGTCGGAGTAAGGCGGCATCCCGACATAAGGCGGTCAAAATCGCTTGGCGCGACCGAGGAATTGCACTCATAACCTGGAATGAAAAAGGCGGCTTCCCCCAATAAGGCGGTCATATTGCTCTTGGACACCACCGCCTTACCGGGGGGGGGGGGCTACTGTAATGTAGTGCACCGGCACTGCTGCAGGTTTAGTGCCACCAAGGACCAAAGCGATCACTAATGCGTCCTGCAGTTGCGCGAATCGTTTGGCATTTGGTCGCCGATGGTCCACGCTCCGAGGGTACCTTACCACTTATTCGAGAAAATGGTTGATATACTCTTTGCATCATATATACCCTAACCCTAACCCTAACCCAATGAAACGCAATCAACCACTGTAGGGTTAACCCCCTTCGTCTCGTACACAGTGTGCCTCAACCATTTTCTCGAATAAGTGGTGAACTCTACCGCACGCTCCGGCTAAACCACGCACCGTACGGCCATACTGCTACGATTAGACCTGTAAGTTGGCTGACTCTAAGCCGCCGACTATATAGTTCTTACTACTGTAGTTATTATTAGTTGTTAAGACTAGTTGGCTAGGTACTGCAGTTAGTTGCGGGCGGTAATATGGTGGAAATCTGCGGGTTTGCATCTGACTGGTGCGTTTTTGGCTCGGCTGGTGGTGTTTACTAACATTGACTAAGTCAGTCAGTTGGCTTTTGCTCTCCCACTCAACTAATAGCTACCAGGTACAGGCAGCTCACAGCCCTATTGGTGCATTCTTTATTAGACGATATGTAGTCGGGTTTGAGTCTGAAAATCGGAGGGGGTCCACGCATGCTACGATAGAGGTATTAATACTACTGTTAGTATACCATGTTTTGGCTGAAACGTTTTCTGCCCGACGGGGCGGGCTCCTTAACCCAGAATCGTCGGAATTTCATTCTTTTTTTGCAAATATATTTCGTTGTGTACCTACAGTAGGCCATGGGATTGCTCATCGGGGAAAACTTTAATTTTTTGTCCAAAACAGTTTTTGGGTGACGTACTAATAGTATAGAGCTCCCTCCTCAAGTGAGGAGCTTCAGAAAAGCAATGGTTGGTGCACCTCTACCGTATATAGCAAGCATCGGTCGGCAAACCAACACTACTGCTGTACTACAGCCAGTGCTCTTAAACCTGTACCAGGTATTCAGCTTATTCTCTTCCAAGCCTTACGTTCTATGTGTGTGGCATACTTACTGCTGCATATAGACTAAACTGGCAGATTCACGAGGGTAGAGCAGAACAGGGAAACAGCTGTACGAAGCACATCCAGGCAACAACGCCCCATGAACTGCTTCACTGCCAAGGTCAAGGTTTAAACTTTCGTAAGAGGGTAATCGCATGCTCGCAAATTAATAAAGAAAAAGGATAACATCAGCCGTTGACGTATACCTGGTAGTCAACTAACTGAGGGTTTATTTCCGGGTCGCCCGCAAAAAAAACGTCATCACATTTATTAATGCCGCACCGGCTGTAAATAAATAATATGGATCATACCCGGCAGATTCGTAGTCTACTCATACACCCTGTGTACCTGGGCACTCTGCGCACCTGGTAAACTCCTATCGTACACGTGCTCGTGTTGCGTACATAGTCTACCGGGTGAGCCGGCCGCTGCTTGCGGTGTTGATGTTGACCGAGCAGTGCTGTGGGCATGCGGTCTTGTCTACGTACGAGCACGCATCATATGATACGAGGTCGAGTGTGTTGTGTATTTTCTAGACTACACCTCGTACCTGTGCTGTGCGGACTCACGAAGCTCCCAACTCTTGCTCTTCTTTCGCCGGAGTTTAGAACCCCGGGTCTCAAAGCAGCCCCCGCCCCCCTCCCCCCTTCCCGCTACGGCATCACATATACCCAGTAAACAACAAGACCGAAATGACACAGACCGTTCCCAGCAGCGCTGCTCGTACTCGTATCATACTGCTGTTCGTCCACTGCTGCCTCTATCGTAGAAGCAGCATACCAGATAAGCGGCAGATGATTACACAACGGAGCCAAGGGCGACCATCACGAGCGCCTCATGCTTACGCCGCAAGGTCGTTGCTTCGTGCCCGCCATCTCACTGCACTTTGGTGTCATTGCTGCTGCTGAGTAGTTCTGCACCGCCACGAGTCTACTTGGGCTGGGTCTACAGTAGGATGGCCTCGATAAGCGCTTCCATACCAGCTGTACGCTGTACGTATCACTTGCACTGAAACAAGACTACGGAAAGAGCAGCAGCTGTGAGCTGTCAGACAACATGTAGAAAAACATCTACGCGAGGCACTCGGTAGGCGTGGCTGGAGCATGGCCAAGCCTGAAACTGGCCGCCACCCAGACTAACGACGCCGGCTCAGTGCAAGCAAGGCTGGCACACGTTGGAGGGTCACACCTCGAACCTTCACGGCTGTGGAAGTCCATGGCCATATGGCAATGGCTACGCTGAGAGGTAAATGAAAAGAGGCAAGAGTAGGTGAGGTTCTTGGCACGCATAGTAGAACCCTCAGCATGAGGTGCAAACTGACCTTGTACTATTGCAGGGTTCCGATTAGAAGCAGCTCCGGCTTGTCGACTAATCCACGTATATTTCACTATGCGCAGCTCCTTCCCCTCGCCCTTTGTGCGATGTGTCCTGTGTCACCGGCGACCGATGGTCTCTTGCATCATATCCCCTCTTCCCCGAGCAACCACCGCCTTCATACCAGTAAAAAACAAAATGCGCCGCATCCTGTGCCTGCTCGGGATTCCGTCAGGATCAGCGGCCTAACATGCTAAACCAGGTGCTGGGTGTGGGTTTGTGGGTGCTGGAGTGCTGGCTAGAACGCTGGAACCAGCTCCTGCTGCTTCCTAAACGCATGCCCGCCACAGGATGCTCTAGAGAACCCGTGAGTGCCGACTAGACCCAAGTGCAGGGGAGATTCCACCGCATCAGGGGGTGTTGAGGCTGGCCCCCCGGGTTCCCTGGAGTTCATTTGGAGAAAGCGTGCTTCAAATGCACCGCACCTATCCACCTATCCAGGTCGGACAGGCTGAGCTTGACACTGCAGCTGCGTACTGCGAGATGGCTGAGGTGGCTGAGGTGGACACGGAGATCCAAGTCCCGACAGTCGACATCAAGCCGCTGCTAGCAAATGCTGGCACTCCATACACGTGAGCTAGAGCTTGTATACTTGAGTTCAACTTGCACGCGTACAGAGTAGTCGATTGTTTTTTTTTAATGTTTTTCACATGCATCGAAGGCGAAGAACGGCTGGTCGAAGACGTATACCATGGTACCGGATACCGGGCATGCCATATGATAAAGTCGTACCAGTAGCTGACACGGCGGAGTGTCGTGACCAGTGGTATTTCTCGAGTGGGAGCAAAACGGCACTTCGTTGTACTGGTACGTACCAGATAGCTCGGTAATAGTAGATATTACGGCGCAGAATTATCTCTGATTCGTATAATACGACCTGCACGAGCTACTACCGCAGTGGTAGATCATGTTTGCTGGGATCTGTATGACACGGCTCTTGCGCGGTTGTTTACAGGGTGATGTATGAATGATGCGGCTCTTGCATGACATATCATAACAGCAAGTAGTGTAGGATCTAGATGATCTAGATTGTGATCTGTCCAATGTGTGAACACTTCGCACACGCCGTACAGATCAGTTTGCCGAAGCTCGAGCTTTAGTAGCTCTTTTCAAGGGTCGCTCAACGATTAGCTACATGAGCTACACGAGCTGCACATGTTTCCTGGCTTGAGCTATAGGAGGGTAGCTCATCTGCACATATTGCCAAAGCTTAACCTTTACCTGGCAGGCGATACGTAGCTCATATTTGCACATAGTTTTAGAGCTGCGCTATACCAGTACCTGGTAGGCGATAACTCACCTGCACATGTTTTCCCCGGCTTGAGCTATACCAGTACCTGGTAAGAGGTCGTTAATCTGCCCATGTTCGGAAGGCGTAAGCTATACACGGTAGATAAGATGGCTCATGAGCTGTCCGGGGTATGGAACTTCGCCCGCGTGCCCATCATGAAAACATGACAACGTAAACACATCTCGGATAGATCACGATCTACTGTAGATCATCTACAGTACCGTGAATCCTACTTCTGCCGTTATGAGATATTGTGCAGGATCTAAATATGTAGCGTACAGATCAAACCCAGGAAGCGCGTGCTAGATCATGCAGATCGTGCGGCTCCCACCCGGCAACATGAGCTAGACCGCACAGATGTTCCCTGAAGTACCTAGATCATCAAGTGGGGATCGATTATCTGTTCGACGTTATATATGAAACGTTTGTGTAATCGAACAGAGAGGAAGAGCGAGCGGCCACCGCCAGCAGCCTCCTGCAGGCATGCGAGAGTCATGGGCTGCTCTTCGTGACAGGACACGGCATCACAGAAACTCGGAGACGACTGGCCTTCGATAATTCCAGGTGACGTAATGGATAGACCAAGGCATGCGCTGCCCGTAAACTTCTTCTCAGCATACCTGGTACTTCGAAGCATGCATAATACCATACCTGGTATGTTACGAAAGCAGAATAGTTCCGCAAGCTTGTGATACATCCACTGTCATTGTTGCACTATGAATACAGCTTCAAATGCATGGGTTGGCATGCTGTTCCCCAGTGCACTGCTTCATAATTTAGGTTGGGCGGTCGTACGGGGGGAGGGGTGTACACATTTGGGGGGGTATCCCCAAAGCATTCATGGCTGTAGTAAGACAATAGACCCTCGCATCCTTACAATGTCAGGACGAAGCACACCTGGTTTTCACCGACCAGGCAGACGTTGCTTGCACCAAGCGCGAAGCGCCTTGAGGTGTTCGGTGAGTCGCATGAAGGGCGAGCTGCATCCTGATAAGACCCGCTTATGAGTCGAACCTCGGCGCCTTCTACATACTTTTTAACTTGGGACGAGCCTGTTGTACTGTAAGTTAGTTGCGAGTGAAGTAAAAAAAGTACCGATACGTATGTAGTTGTTTCTTTTTACAGGGCGTTAAACGGTCTTAAAACACTGTGTTCAACGCCAGTTCAGCAGTTTGTGAGGTGCCCATCGTTGTATTTTCGTGTTGCAGTTTGTTGGACCTGCTTCAGTGCACCAGACCGTCTTGACGCTCCCCACGGACGATGTGCTCGATTTCGCATAGCAGGCCCCTTTACAACTGCGCCTCTAGTTTTGGTGTAGAATATAAAAAAAAGGAAATCTGGGGTTTGTGGAGCGATATGTTCCATGTTTACATAGGAGGCGTGATTGGCTACGGGATGGGGGGTATCTTTATTGAGTAGAGCGAACAAAGACAAAACCTATTGGAATTTAACTTGAATAACGTTTTCAGCATAAAATTATGAACTATTCGCGGCAAAGGTGTCGGTTGACGGTCTGGATTTGCCCCGTCAAGGCCTCTTTAGACGTAAAATTATGGTTATTTGCGTAGGGAGAGTTCCTTGACGGCTGTACGTCATGACGGCTGTACGCCATGACGGCTGTCCGTCAAAAGGAAATAATATCGATGAAATGTGGACCATAAAATGCATGACCGTAGTCTTAAACCACAGACCCTTCGCACCCCTATAAACAATGCCGGGACGGGGCACGTTGCGGAGTGGGTGCGGTTATATGTGGATTTCCAAGGCAAGCATAAAGATTACCTGTGCGAGCGACCCTACGTCGGAGGTACGCTGCCACCCTCCACGCACTTTCCCCCCCGTGAAGATACAGTACTGTGCCAGAGCACTATCGCTGTGGCGCCCTATTGTTGACGGAAATCAGGCGGTTCTGCTCGTTGCCCGAGCGAGGTGACCAAGCGAAACTTCCGGCGACGGTTTCGCGCGGCACAGAACTCCGCAAACCACCGCATGCAAATATCGTACAGTGCCTGCAATGTATAGCCAACTAACGACTAGTCGGCGACTTATATCATGGTTTCAGCCGACTTACAGGCCTACAACTTGCAACTCTTGGATGGAAAACTTGGAAAATTCAACACTTTCGCTGTGGCGTCCTGTTGATTGACGGTCTAACAGGCGGTTCTTCTCGTTGCCTGAGGTCACCAAGCGAAAAATTCCGGCGAAAAAGGGCGGTTTCACGCGGGGTTACATCGGTTTCGGCGGCGAAAGTGGCTCTCATCTTCTCGAGTGTAAGGAGGCGTTCAGCTACGGGTGAGGGGGCGAAAAAACTCAAACTATTTAATAGCCCTCAGCATGGGAAATGGAAGACACGGGGGGCAATATTGAGCCCCGAGTGCTTACAGGGGGAGAAGTACGTAGTTTGCGTTGCTTTCTAACGCGTGCTATGTATGATACGATAGAGGTATTAATACTACTATTAGTATAGCACTTTTTGGCTTTTTTGTTTTCTGAATGGCGGGGTACCTTAACCCAAAATAGTCGGAATGCCATTCTTGTTTTGCCAGTATGTTTGTTTGTATACCTAGGCCGTGGGATAGTTCATCGGGTTGCAGTTTCAATTTCCTAAAAATCGTTTTTTTGGGTGGGGCGTAGAGCTCCTCATGTGAGGAACCTCAAGCAAAAAAAGGGTGTTCCTCTACCGCGTAGTGTGTGTCTTTTATGAACTTGTTTAGGACGGAGGAGGGAAACATTGACGACAACAAAGGACGATTACAGGCCACACGGAACGGCCCGGGCTGCTGACGAGTGCTACGATAGAGGTATAACACTTTTTGAATTTTTTGTTTCTGAACGACGGGGCCCCTTAACCCAAAACCGTCGGAAAGTCCTTGTTTTTCAGTCCGATGTTTTTGTATACCTAGGCCATGGGTTTGTTAATCGGGTTGCACTTTCAGTTTGGCTTTTATGTTTCTGAACGACGGGGCTCCTTAACCCAAAATCGTCGGAAAGTCCTTGTATTTCTGTCCGATTTTTTTGTATACCTAGGCCATGGGTTTGTTCATTGGGTTGCCCTTTCAGTTTACTCAAAACCGGTTGGCGGGTGAGGTTCAGAGCGCCCTAAAGTCAGGATCCCCAGAAAAAAATGGCGCACCTCTATCGTAGCATGCGTCTACTGGGGAAGGGGACAGGGGATATTCCGAGACGGCAATGTAGGGTCCACGCATGCTACGATAGAGGTATTAATACTACTTTTAGTATACCATGTTTTGACTGAAACTTTTTCTGCCCGATGGGGGCTCCTTAACCCGAAATCGTCGGAATTTCATTCTTTTTTTGCAAATATATTTCGTTGTATACCTACAGAGTTGATTGCTCGCGGGCACGCGCGTAGCATGCTGATGCTCGTTCTGCTAAACGTTCTTTAGAAGGTTGATGAGATCGTGATATTTCTAGTGTCTGTGGTCGATGGAAAGGGCCCCCAGAAGAGTCGTGTAGTGCGTTATACAAGCTGCCACGAACGTTTCTGCAGGGGGGATATTATACTATCCTTTTCACTATCGCGTGTTTAGACCGCTCATAAACTGGCTTCAGTATATAGTTTGTTGGCGCAGTGAAACCAACAATTCCATGGCGGCGGTGCATGATCGAGAGGAAACTGATCGAAAGAAAACGCAGTAGCCATTCGTGAGAGCAGTTCTGAGTGGCTGAAAAAATAAGCTATGAACAACAAAGTGACCCCCCTCTACCGTATAACCTTGGTCCTGCTCTAACGCGAGAATGTCGCTGGATTGCGAATTCAATAGAGTTAACTGACACACGACATGTATGAAAGCACGTGGAAGTGTGGGCTTTAAGCTTTATTTTCCCATCCGCCGGAAGATGAGTTATTAAAAAAAAATAAAACAACAGCAACATCAACTGTGCGACTTCTCGCGTTTGCAGGTACCCATGGCCGGAAGACGAGCCCCCGAAGAACGCCTTGCAGGTGCGACATACCCTATGATTAACGGTGCCGCACCGCATGCAACAGTAGGGGTGCACTTAAGCTTTCTGAGGCTTATCGCTCAAGGAGAGACCCATTCGTCGCCCATAAAAGCGAATTTTTGAGAAAAAAAACGAAATTTCAGCCCGACGAACGGCCCTATATGCATGGCTTAGGGGCAAAACAAATACCGTTTCAAAACGAGAATGACATTCCGACGATATTCAGTGGTGAGTGCCTCAGTTGGGGAGCGGCGTAATTTTTAGAAAGATGGCCGAAAAGGGACCACCCCCGTCGTAGTACGGGTCTAGTGTGGGTCACAGCAGTCGCCGACTAATATGCGTGTGTCGTGGGTTCGAATTTCACCGACTTCATATTTATCATTTTTAAAGTGCGCGCACTGTAGAATATTATGAATGGTTATGATAGTGTATTCCTAGGCACTTGTCCAACGGAAAGGGGTGCGCCCCGGATATCACTGCTGGCGAAATTTGGTGCTACGAGCTCCAAAGTATATATTTTGTTGGGTATATAGTCCTCCTATCCACTAGACCGGTCTTGCGTTGAGGTTGGTGTATGGCGGGTGGCGGTTATTGCGTATCCGGTGTCGTAGGCATGTCATTGGTGCTTTCGAGTAGTATTCTTCATGAACATATGCACCTAGTCCATGGCATTGATCGCCAGGTTGCACTTTCTTTTTTCTCAAAGCCAGCAGTATTGCACACGTCGGGCAGATCACCGATCCCCGCTTGATGGTCTAGATCTTCCAGGGAAGATCTGTATGGTCTAGTTCATGTTACCGGGCGGGAGCCGTACGATCTGCCCGATTATAGCAACTGTTTCCAGGGTTGGATATATTGCATACAGATCCTGCACATCTTCTCATCACGATATATACAGGATCTACTGTCGTAGATGATCTATTACGGGGGACCATAGTAAGTAGGACCTACGGTACACACAAAACCTATATATTTTCCAAGTTTTGCTAATAATACTTGGTCCTGTTTACTATGGTCCCCCGTAATAGACCATCTAGATCGTGATCTGTCCGAGGTGTGCAGTGTTTGGAGTGAGGTATAGAGCTCCTCGGATGAGGGGCCTAAGAAACATAAGGGGCACCCCTACCACACCATGCGTCTTACGCTTTCAACTAAGCCGAACGACGGACAAGGAAAAAAAAATCGAAGTCTTCATCGCCGCATGTGGATGAGGAGTATGGTAGAAATAACTCAGGCGGGCAACTCACGTCCTCGTTTGTGCGAACAACTTGGAGGATTTCTGCCCGAAATCGAGATGTTAATTTTATTTTCCCCTCGTTCTTTGGAACCACTCTTTGGACCATTCTCTCACCCAGGGATGCAATATTTGGCCTGAAGAGGGTGCTCTGGGAGACGGGTGGCGAGAGGACATGGCAGAAGTTTTCAGGTAGGCCCCAACACGACCTTGAGCAGGCTTCGTTGGAGGACCGAAGCAAGGTTGTGACCCAATAAGCCCGCAACTATCTTTGATTATCCCTTTTACCACTACGAGATTGAATCAACTCTACAATCAAGAACATTTGCCCTATCACATGGGTGCGGTTCTAAAGGGACTAACTGGACTCATGTATCGTGTTATCTCGCGTATGCGCTATAAAGGTTTTGGAGTACGTTATGTTAATTTGACGTAAATTCGCTGAAGAAATTGACCTTTTTGGTGTAAAATATGCGTTTTTTTGCAAGCCTCACAGAAAGCGTAAAACCCGTTTGCTCGTTGGGTCAAAGCACAACGGAGTGTGCTGTCGCTTTTGATAGTTAGTGATGAGCCTATGGAACAATCCTGTTATACCCTTGTATGTTTTCATGCATATTGTTATGAGCCTACCAGGTTCCCCTTCGAGATGTGGTTGGCTTGGGATCCAGGGGATGTCGCAAGTTGAACAGGGGGCAAATAAAACGTCAAAAGACACATTCTACGATAGAGGTTCACCATTTTTTTTCTGAAGCTCCTCACTTGAGAAGCTCTATACCCTCACCGAAAAAAAATATTTTGAGCAAACTGAAAGTGCAATCCGACGAACGAACCCGCGGCCCATTTATACAAAACAAGCATGTTGAAAAAATAGAATGACATTCCGACGATTTTGGGATAAGGAGCGCCGTCATCCAGAAAATAAAAACGTCAAAAATGCTACCTTTATTGTAGAACGCATCAAAACTAAAGAGCAAAATGTCAGCCACCGCCCAAGTAACCCGGCAAATACTATAGCACCGACCAGCCCAAACGATATTTTGTTTAGTCTAAATGGAGGAATCCGGTTATGCCCGAGATCAGGACGCCGTATAGTGTCCCTCTATCTTTGTCTACGGTTAATTCGCGCCAGGTATTTTTTTTCTTCGTGGTCGGTATTATTGTACCCCATCAATAGTACTGCTACCGCTTGCACAGCACATGGGCATCTAGGGCAGCGCTCGAACGCCATTTACCCGCCACCGACTGTCACGGCTGACAAGCGCGGTCCTTTTTTCCGGCGCACTTATCGGGTATCTCGTGTCGCCCAGGCAGATGGTGTCCGTGAACGAAGCGGTTTCTCTGGGCCTGTCTCTCTGCCGCGGCCTCGGCTTGGAAGAGCTGCCGACGCTGTGCCGAGGCGGCGAAACGATCAGCCTCCTCAGGCTGTTCCACTACTTCCCTTACCGCAACGACGACGCCAGCCGCGATAATAACGCCGACGGCGATGAAACCCAATCCTCAAAAAAAGCAAAAACAAACAACCAGTCCGGGGAACATCCTGACCCGGACGCGGGGGGGGGGGGGTGAACAAGCTCTTATGGCCGGTGACGGGGGGGCTGGAAGTGGCCAGGATGAACGAACAAGCGAACGAGAGGGGTCGGCATCAGGGTCGTCGGTAAGCCCTCTCGGTAGAGTTGTGATTTCGCTGACTCTATTTTCGCCAACTATCAAAGACGTGTGCTACGGTACTGTAATACTTTAATTAGTATAATAACACCATTAGTATTTGCCTTCTGAGGCTCCTCACGTGAGGATCTCTATACCTGTGATAACGCCAAAAACTGATATTGACTAACCTGAAAGGGCAACCCGATGAAAAAAAACATGGGCTACGTAGGCATACCAAAAATAATGCTGCAAAACTAAATGATTTTCCGACGGTTTTGGTTTTAAGGAGAAACCCCGTCGTTCAGAAAAAAAAGTCGCCAAAAAATGGTATTAATACCTCTATGGTGGCACGCGTCTAAATAGTTGGGGGCATAATATACCTATTACCCACCAAAAACGCAACAAAACCAAAACACATATTATATATACCTAACACCCACCAAAAACTAAGGCGTGCTGCGATAAGGGTAGCACTTTTTCACAAAAAAAATGGTTTGTGAATGGAGGGGCTCCTTAACCCAAAATCGTTCGTCCGTATTTTATTCTTGTTTTGCAGTATTATTGTTTTTTTGTACACCTAGATCGTGGGGGGCTGTCCATCGAGTTTCACTTTCATGTTCCTCAAAAATCAGTTTTGGGGTGGGGGTGTAGAGCGAGCTACTCAAGTGAGAGGAGTGTCAGAAAAAAGTTGGTGAACCTCTACCGTAGCATGGCATGTGTTCACTGCCGTATGGAATACAACTTTTACGGGGGACCATAGTAAATAGGACCTACGGTACACACAAAAACCTATATATTTAACTATTTTACTAACAATATTTGGTCCTGTTTACTACGAGCCCCCGTAATATTATGTTGCGCTATTTTCGTTAGACACCTGTAGTAGACCAAAACGGATAGTTCGTCTTGTTGTATTTCCATCTTTTTCTCAAAATTCGTTTTGTTTTTCTGTGGGGTTAAGAAAAGCTCCTCAGGTGAGGAGGAGGAGGAGCTTCATAAAAAACATAAAAACAAAAAGTAGGCACGCCTATTCCGTACATAGCAGGCGCCGTGAGCTCGCACGTATAGAGTTCCTTGTTTGAGGAGCCTCGTCAAAATTGTTTGCACGCGCTAACGTGGCGTGCATCTTCCCGAGGGCTACCATTCCCCGCCCTTTGTTCATGGTCTGCGCGCTCGCGCTCCTGGTCCTCCGTTGTTGTCTCCTGGATATTTTGCAGGTGTCACGGCCAGGGAAGATCGGATCAAGCCCTCACACCGACTGGTATGGTGGGCGTGGTTGTAATCTGTTGTTGGCAACGGGGATGCACACTGCATTCCCGATCCCCTCCTACAATTGACGTGGTTGCCGTCTGTTATTGGCAGGCAACGTGGATGCTGCATCCCCGATCCCCTCCTATAGTTGGCGCTGCTGCATGGCTCCTTCACTCTCTACGTACATGTACACCGTTTCCTCGTACCGCGCCGTCGGAGATCCTCCTATATGGTTGGCACTGCGGCACGACCCCTTCGCTCTCTACGTATACACCGTTTTCTCGTACCGTGCCGTCGGGGACTGTCTGTCGCCGACGGCGTGGAAACAGTCAAACGTTCCAAAGGGTTTCTGTTGTCGCGTGCTCGACTTATGTGTGTCACCCGGACGTGCCCGCCCAAGTTTTCTCGACGCATTTTGTGTAAATATGCAGTTTTGATAAATCAAACACGCCTCATTTTCACTTATTTCGGGGGACCTATAGTAAATAGGACCAAATATTGTTAGTAAAAATAGGAAAATACATAGGTTTTTGTGTCTACCGTAGGTCCTATTTACTATGGTCCCCCGCACTTACAACAAACCACGGATTATTCGCGGCTCAGTTCTCGATCTTGAATATCCCTCTTCTTGAATGACGCGTTGTTCTTTCGTACCTGGCCTCAACTGTGTGACACAACTATTTTTTTTCCTTATTTTGTTTTGCCCACCCTTTTCTCCACCCTTGCGTCGCAGGGGCTTATCTACGAGCATCTTGCAGGACGGTGCCGGCGGCTTGCAGTTTCTCGAGCAGAAAACGCAGAGGTACAGTCGCTAATAAAGATGGTATAGCTGGCATTAGGGATTTCGCGCAGTAATATATTAGCGACTGTGGCCAACGTGTGTGAAACCGGTTCTAGTTTCCGTCGCAATATCCCTTTACAACCCAGTAACTAGTTTTGCGGTCGAAAATGCCTTTTTTACTGAAGTAATCTCGACTTAAGGCTTGACAAAAGGGGTCCCCTTTTTTGGGCGCGATGTAGAACAGAAACTCGCATTCGATCCAAAAGATAGCAGACCATGGTGTTTTCTGTGTGACCCTCTCCAACTTGTGTGCACGTGTATATCTTGAGCCGTCTTGGTCAGCACCCCGACGAACGCATCTTGGAGGTTTGTTCCAGCCTTGTAGTCCCTCGCTTTGAACATTGTTTTTTCGCTGTGAGATGTCTACATGTACGCCGGTTCTCTGTCCGAGGTGACATCCGACTGCTGTGAGTTACGCGCAAAGACTAGACCTGTGAGTCGGCACGACTTAAACCACCAACTACTTATTAGTCAGACTTACAGTTAGTCATTTGCTGAAAGTGCCGACTATCCGACCTATTTGGTGTCCATACTTGTAGGAAGGACTGATCAATGTGGGATGCATTTTTTTCCTTTTTGGGCAGCCCCCCCCCGGCCGGGGAGAGCTAATTTGGCCGGGGGGGTGTACTCATTTCTTGCATAGCCGTAGTAATAAGACCATAGACCCTCGCATCCCTACAATGCCGGGACGGAACATGTCGGGTTTTCACCGACCAGGCAGACATCGC
>JBBMKB010065243.1:0-15480 GCA_037833945.1 Alaria marginata
CTGTGTAGTCACCGAGATGATTTGAAGCAGGCGTTCCTTCACCACCCCTTTCCTTCCCATCGACCCACCATCCCTCCTCCCCACGACACTAGCTGCCAGCTGGTCGATGAACTTACTGCCCTCTTCCCCAAGACGCCCAAAGCTTTCCACCGCTAAAGTGGGAAGTTTGTGACTCCTTTCGTCAAAGGACACATGTCCCGGACGAGCGTAGTGTTCTTATTGTTGTTATTATTTCTGCCCTCCGACAATATAAGGTAGATGCCTTTCCGATATAAATCGAATATCCTCCCGTTAAGCAGTAGCTTCGTTAATTGATGTCCAATTAATCTCAAACCACGGCGGTCCAACAAATGCGTCTCTGGCGCCAAAATGTTCGGTCCTCTCAACTGTCCACAACGCAACCTCCCCCATTTGACGTTAACAATAATCTCCTCTGCCCTCATCGCCGCCTCTCTTTTGTGGCTGTCCACGGCTGAATCTCTCCCATCAAGTACGCTTCTGCAAGATGGCTTCCCGGTGAGCTATAATATGTTGTTGTTGCTGTTGTAGCTGCTGCTGTTTCCGCAGTTGCAGTTGTACTGCTGTTCTGCTCTTGCTATGGGACGGTGTTTTGGGGCCATACAGTTAAAACCGTGAAAAACCGATTTCGACAGAACAAACTAATAAACGAAAAACTCTTGATGCTTTGACAAGGTCTGTACCTACCATCGTGCGGAATGGTAGGCCGATTATATGAATTGCGGGAGGGATGAGAGGGAAGCCGTCCATGAAATTTCACTTGTGCTGTGAAAATTCAGTAAGAAACGCATTTTATGACGAAATGAACACGACAAAACAAAAATAGTTCTGGGCACAATATACACCTTTTAAGGCCTAACTTTTGCCTAGATCAATAATTTTAGAATGTGAGCATGTCACGTTTTTCACCCTGTTCATGGCGGTCAACATGATACCAACCATGAGGTATTCGGGCTGGTATTGAACATAGAGTTTTGAAAGGTTTTCCATATATTTTATGCACCAGGTATAACATAACATACTTGAAATCAACAGTAATACACTCTTCATTGGAGAAGGTCCGATTTTGTTTTGTGTATTCCGTATTGAAAGAACAAGCCTAAGGCACGCCGACTGGGTCAAACGATGCCCCCAGTAAAAAAGAAACTTCGCGTTCAAGTATTTTGTTTGTGCTCTCTATTTGTTTAATTAATACTCTTGGAAGGCAGTTTCCGGTAAATATGGCAAACGTACCGTTTCAGTATATTTAGTTGTGATTACCAAAACAACATACTCTATATATTATACAAATATATATGTATGAAAACACTCTAGCTGTGAGATCGACGATTACGTCGAAACTCACTTCGCAAGTTGAGTGTGATACATCGATATATACACGATATTGCAAAATTCCGCGACAACAATTGTGGTGGCAGGCAAAAAATATGTTGCAAAAACCGGATTTGTTGAAGTGACATCAGAAAGAAATGTGTTACACCAAAACAAATTGATCATCGTATAGTCTAGTTCACCACAATGTTATAGAGTGCTCTCCGTAGATGTATGGACTATAGATTCGACGTGAAGCCCATGATGTGAAACCATGTCATGGCCGTGTGATGGCCGCCAGAGTATGTCACGTCAAGGCCATCAAACGTAGTTAGACGAGAATATAGGCGACAGTAGTGATCTTCCATAGGGACATCTTCGCCCTCTCTCGCCACTTCTCCAGAGATATATGTTGATTTGAAATTTGGAGTCTATGGGCTTTTGTGGCCGAGCTGTGAGACTACGGAGGAATTAATAAGACACACCGTGAACGACGAGGAGAACGCTTCCCAAGACCGACACCCCTGCATCACCTACCACTCCGTATCATGACAAATGACTATCGACGGTAGGACACATGTCAACGTTGGGTAAGCGTACCCTCCTTCTTTGGTTCTTCTGGTGGTGGCTTGTTTCAATCTCCTCGAGGCAAGAGCTTTCGATTTGATTTAGTTCGCTTTTGACACTTTGTTTTTCGTAGTTGTTTTTAGTCGATTGTTTTCTTTCAGTTAGTTTTGTTTTCTTCGTGTTAGGGTTAGGGTTAGACGAAGGGACGCACAAAGTATCCTCGGCGGCAAAAATAAAAAACCATGAATCTTCACCCTAACGCCACCCTGACCGACACGCTAGAAATAAGATTTGAACGCAAAGCTTCGGACCTTAAGAAATAAGGGCATTATCCGGAGGAAGTGCAGACTCTGTATGGACGCCACATCCATGTGCTTTCTAGACTTTGTCCACGGCCCCGCTGCCACCGCTAATACGTTCCCGCCCCGGCGATTTTGGCATCGTGCATCCTTGAAGGGTAGACTATGCCGCGACTTCAACCTTAGTTTTACGTAGTTTTGGTTTAGTTTCCGGCCAAAAACGTCCTGCACATCCAAGTCGCCTATTCACATCGGCGAACTGCTATATTGTCAAACGTATCGCACAACCGGAAATATTGTCGATCTCGCCACGTACGGCTACTACACCAAGCACCATGAATATCGAGGTAGTTACCCATCATGGTTTGAGCTAACCGCACGTTCGCTACACGGACAGTCTTGACAGCGTTTCTGCCTCCACCTCGGCAGGGAAGACGCCGGCCCCGCTTAAAAATGACAGGCAACCACACTGCATAGATCATCTCCTTGTGCTTCGGCACAAGACAACGTCGCAGTCAAACACTCTCTACGCTAAAGGGGAGGCATATGAACACGATTTCGTCCACTGGCCGAAGCACTGCCAGATTGTAAGATGTCGATCCAGTTCGTGATACAGCACGTCTGCCTCAGCTACCGTCAAAACCGCAAACTTCTTCTAAACCGTACCACGCCCCGACAGATCACTTTCATGGACACCCTTTTTTCGGCAAAAGAGGACCAAAGTCCAGAGGCGCTTAGGAAATAGGAGCTACGCATGATATCTTACAAGATATATTTTCTATTCTAACTAACGCCTCGCGATATCCGCGACAGACATTGCAGTTCGATCGAATAATAGCCTGTTCGCAACGAACCAAGACAACCAGAGCACTGTAGTCCTACTCCCGATTGTACGAGGAGCTCGGGAGCGGTGTAACAACACATCCGGCTCCGTAAGTGGAAAGTAATCAACAAGATAGTGAGGGGGGGGGCTGTGATTTACTGTATCGTAGTGTAGGACGTCAACATATATTTGACGCTGACTACATGTTACGGTCCCAGACACAAAATGCGCGCATGTGCATCTATAAGGGACCTTACGATACGCCTGTTTCCCCCCGAGACCGCATGTACATCTGTAGCCAATGTCGACCGCAAACCTAATGTTGAAGCTATTAATACCTACCCATGGTAATTACCAGTGACGACCTACTTCACCGAGTACTCCAGAAACCTGCTGGCCGAGTAGTAACAAGTTAAGGAGCAAGTAGTGTGATTCTACGAAAGCTACCCCAAAAACCAGCGATTATCTTTAACGAACTTTAAATGGCTGCTCGACACGAAGATAGATACTTCTTAAGATATGTACTTTCATAAATATTCTTGTTTGCAAAAGCCCATCGAATAATTACGTCGGGGTGTCAAGAGGCAGCGTATTTCAGGAGGTTCGGCCCGGAGTCGGTTTAAAAACGGATGATTATGTTGGAGAAACGTTGTGGAGGCTATCGTAGAACGACTCAGTATGTCGATAAAACTCTGACGACAGCGTCTTGAGACAGGTGCCTAACTTTACCAATACCAGACTGCAATAGACCCATCCTGTGTACAATACCTTGTTGTCATTTCAGCCCCTATTGTGCTTGGTTGAGTTTGTGGAGTGACGCATTCTACGATAGAGGTTCACCATTGGTTTTCTGAAGCTCCTCACTTGAGGAGCTCTATACCTCACCGAAAAAATAATTTTGAGCAAACTGAAGGTGCAATCCGGTGACCAAACCCGCGGCCCATCTATGCAAAGGAAGCAAGTTGAAAAACTAGAAGGACATTGCGACGATTCTGGGCTGAGGAGCCCCGCCATCCAGAAAATAAAAACGCTTAAAATGACACCTCTATCGCAGAACGCGTCGAGTATTTGTACCTGGACGAAAAACATATCAAGACAACTACCTTTCGTACTCAGGACTCAGCCCGTTTCAAGCTGCCCATTCACACACGTTATTTTCGCCGTTGTTGCTGAAAGCTAGCTCCCTTGTTGAAACGCCCCAGGGACAATCAATCGCCCGCGCCAGTCAAATAAAGCCCAGACCCCCCGTTAGACAGCCAACTTACACGCCCCGTTCACTCCGGACAGCCGTTCGCTCGCGCCCACTCAAGCGCTTCTACATGACCTACGGCGGCAGCCACGCTACACGTTTGTTTGTTCCACGGGCAACCGTTCTCGTGCACCTACTGAAGAACCTCGAGGTGCCCATCGCTCGCAGTAAGGGCACATGTTTCCTCGTTCCAGGGACAGCCGTTCGAACGTGCCCAATAGAGAACGTCGAGATGTCCTCCCCAAGCAGCGTAACTACTAGAGATGGGCACCAGGAGGCATTTCGGAAGAACCGAAAACCGGGTAAGAGGCGTTATTCTACAAAACAAGGAACGGGTTTAACCTGTTTGTTCTACCGGTTTTAACCGGTTAAGCGAAAACCGGTTAAACCCCTGGTAAAAAATTCATAACATTGCGAAACAGGTTGGTTTTGCATTGAGTGGTACCTTGTAGTGTACTCACAAATGCGTGTTTGGTTCCGTTCGCAAAGAATGCGTCGCTTTGACATTGATTACCACGCGTATTGATGTTGATCAGCGGGAAAATTATCATTTATAGTAAAACATGACGTGAGATTCCATCAAAACCACCCCAACCAGAGACCTGCACACTCCATGCCCCGAAGCTCCACAAATCACCGTCACGGCTACCATCGCGTGACGAGTACAAGCAACAGTCGCACTGCTTGTCTCTACACATGACGCGGCTTAAAACCTCCGCAAACTAAAAAAACTCAGACCCGCATCCTGTAACTGAAGGCATGTACCGGAGGGGAAGAACGGAAAAGACCTGTGAACACAGCTTGTGTCCAGAAGAAGACCGTTGAGTGTGGATGCTCCCGCGAGTTGAGCATGAAATGAAACGGGACAAAAACTAAAACCAAAAACTGCATCGTACAAAATTCTCAAACCGTTGAAAACAAATAACTCCACCGCGTATCCGCAACAACCCACTAAATGGTGCCATCCCGTCAAGATATACCGCTGGAAGACATGCCAAACACACACTCGAAATATGTTTGCCCTTGCCAACGACGACGTAACCAATGTCCTCCTGCAATGAAGTGAGCAGTATTGACACCTTAACTACAGCTGTGCAATGGCGACTCGTGGAATGACTTCAGACTATATTGTGAACGCCAAAACAGCGACCACTCTGTTAGACTCCCTAACCCTAGTAAATAGGCACAATCGACATTGGATCAACAACAACTTTCACGCTGTCACGTTTATTAATACGTTATTCACTGCTGCAGGCACGTTTTATTGTAAAACAAGACAACCAGTTTTCCGGTTTAACCAATGAAAAAGGTTAAACCGGTGTTTTCATCCAGTTTAACCGGTTAACCGGTTAACCGGTTAGCTGGACCTCAAAAACTGCCAGTTCTTGTTTTGAAAAACCGAGTAATAACGCACGTCTGCTGGGTTTCCAAGAACCGCGGATAACCGGATTGCTTTCTATCCGGTGTCTATCTCTAGTAACTACACGCCGCGTCATCCCACGGGCAGCCGTTCGCCCGCAGCCAGTGAAGAACATCAAGATCGCCTGCAGTAGCGGCAGCATGGCACGTTACCTCATTGCAGGGACAACCATTTTCGTGTGCCCCACTGAACTACGGCCAGTTGACCTTCTCCAGCAGCAGGGCTGCACGTCTGTATGTCCCAAGAACAACTGTTCTCGTGCGCCTATTGGAGAAGCTCAAGGTGCCCTTTAGAAGGAGCCTTGTGTAACTTGTCATCGGGTGCCACGGACAGTCGTTAGCTCGAGACCACTTGAGCATGTGCAAGTGCCCCCCCTTATGAGCACTGTTGCATGATTTATCGTTCCACGAGCAGCGGTTTGCTGTATCTCAACAAAGAATGTCCACATGACCCCCATGAGCGCATTCGTAGGCTGTTTGCTCGCTCGATGGGCAGCCGATTGATCCCAACCGCTGTACAATGGCCAGACGACTTATGAATGAAGCTATCTCGCACGTCTTCTCGTTCAACGAACAGCCGTTGGCATTCGCCCACTGGAGAGCTCTCAAATACCCAGCACCAGCTGCGACATAACAAACACCTCTCTCAAAGGGGCAGCCGTACCACCGTGCCCATCCCATGATATCAACATGCCCGCCCCCCGCCGCTATGTGGTACAGCCACTTCGACCACGGGCAGCCGTGTCCTCTAGTGCATTACCGTAAATCCAGTCGGCCAGCACCCACGGCTGCTTCGCACGCTGCCGCCTGCGGCTTCGGGCAGGCACCGAAGCTCTTCAACAGCTGGGACACCGTGGGATGACTCTTCGGAATATACATAAGCCGTGAAAATGTTATTCCAGGGGGCACTAGTAGACGTTGTCAATACTGGGGTTTTTTGTGGAGCATGCGTTTTGTTGTGAGTCGAAACATCATCTACGGATTCCACTCTTTGCCCTTGGAACAATCCATACTCGCGGAAACGCTACGACGACCATCCTCATCTGTAATTTCTGCGGTGAAGACCGGCAGCGACTCTTCACAGAGGTACTGTACTACGTACGATCAAGTAGAGCTGCTGCTGCGAAAATCAAGTATGATCGGCAGGGTGTTGCTTCTCGTAATGACGCGTTCTACGGTGGAGGTAGCACCTCTTGGCTTTTTTGTTTTTGAATGACGGCACTTCTTAACCCGAAATCGTCGGAAACTCCTTGCTTTTCAATTCGAATGTTTTGTATACCTAGGCCATGGCTTCGTTCATCGGGTTGTATATTCAGTTTACTCAAAACTCGGTTGGCGGGTGAGGGAGGTTCAGAGCGCCGAAATATCAGGGTCTCCAGACAAAAACAGGCGCACCTCTATCATGGCATGTGTCCAATTACGGATTCCACGATGTGTCCTGAAACGCGAAGTGGTCTTGGAGCTCGCTTTCGAGTACATACATGTTTTTGCAGCGGTGCTACTGCGACTGGGTTAACAATCGATTGCGGACACAACAACTGTACATCCGACGGAAGGTAATTGGAGAGTCAAGAACGGCAACCACTTACAGACATCGTTATTGTTGGCCTCCCAGGCGAGTTAGGGGCATCGTCATAACGTAATTCAAGGTTACCCAGGTTGTGAACTGATTTAAACCCACGCTAGGAGTCGCCATCTCTTCTTGGACACCTTGAAACACAACACGGATTTTTTACGGACGTATGCCGGGGCCCGTCCGGGTAAAATCTGGGCGGAGTTTCCTACGTTAACCCATCATATTCTACATTGATTTTCGAAAACAACTTCGACCGCGGTTTTCAATCTGCTGTGGTTGTATCTACGCCGTTTAATCGGGTAAGGCCTGCTTCGTATCAGCGATTGAAGCATCGAAAAAACGCAGAGTAACCAGGGCAGGCGATTCACATAGTCACGGCAATAGTTTTCCTCGAGAGTTCCGGCCTGACAAAATTAATCCACCTACATACACGGAAAAATACTTATCCATGAGACTGCCAGAGTGTTCGGAGTGGCCATACAACATGAACGGGTCCTTCAAAGATGCCGAAATCGCGATGTAGGGTCGCCAGAGTGTTTGTCAATATGATGCCACAACGTCACGTGTTGGGCAAAATCCTCCGGAATCGCCGCGTTATCGATCGGTAAAGTCTGCCAGAACTCGCCTGAGCGACAACAAACGGCCGATAGGAGGTCGTTACTTTTGCCTTCTGTAATCGGGGTATCGTGTTTTGTGCTGTGTATGTTGGACACACAATGCGTGCTCTCAATATACTTTGTTTTCTCTTTCATGTTGTTTTCATGTCGTCTTTTACACACGTGTTCATGCCTACAACAGGTAATTTAACCTACACAGGCACAATAAAATAACGAAACAGCATCGTCGTGATTTCGTCGTTTCTTCGGTTTGCAACCCAAGTCACAAATCGTCCTTAGCCGGCGCGTGCAAAGTGATGCAAACGCTGAACAGAACACATGATTAGCCGTCCGTGCACTCGGTAGTATGTGCGCTTATACGAATCACTGCAACCACCCAGGTCGACGGACACGGAGCAACCTCCGACACCTAATGATTTATATGTACCGCGTAGGATGTGACAATTTTCAAAATTCCAATACAAACACAAACAGTTCATTCACCGCCTCGTATCTCCTGCGTTGGCCATGGACCAATGCTGAATACGCTTGGGGGGCACTAGCAACCTTGAAACTGCAAGCTTGAAGCCGAGAGAGCAGCACGCGGGCACGTTCGGATACTGCCTAGTCTGCACGAAACTGTTAGTGGGACGGACGGAACGACTCATGCACAACACCATACCACGAAAAAACAGCAACACACCCCTCTTTTTACTACCTGGTGTCGGTCCCTCGCACGTCGGGCTCTACACCTCACGAAAAAACGAAGAAGAAGTGTTTTGGCGCAACGTAACAAACACATTCTTCATAGCGGTGCCTATAGCGATTCCGAAAAAACAAAAATAAAAGATAACTAGGGTACCCATTCGCGCCAGTAGCCGCTACGTATGATGCCTCAGATATTGGCTTTGAAAGCGATCACCTACGATACCCGTGCTCAATACTCTCAAGAAAATGTGCAATGAAAATACAGAGAAGCAAACGAATGCCTGTTGGCTTGTGGCGAGTACTGAGAAGGGGGGAATGGAGGGCGAGTGACATCCACAGGGACGCGTCTTGCTCCCTGCTGATGCCGCTACCGGGACATACCCGCTCCAGCTCAATCCAACCCGTATAGATTATTCACCGTCCCGCGTGGAACTTTAGCAATATCGTCAGTCGCGTTGAGGAGAACCGGACGAACTGCTGCCACTAGCGGCTGAACAATTACACACCAGCCAACCATGTGTGGATATTAACGCCACTAGGTCGCATCCAAGTAGTGCAATGCGAAGGCGTTAAAGCGCGCCTCACGCAAGTAACCCAGAAGACTCGAGCCGTGAACACATCACAATTAGAAGCACGTGTCTTCTTCACGGTAGTACACCGTGGTGCATTCGGAGTCGTCAGTGTTGTCGTCAATGAACGAAACTGAGCTGGGAATAACGAGCTCGCCTCCAGTGCCTACGATAACGGCCGGGCTGTCTATTCCCTCGTCGCCATAGAATACAGAGTCCGCCGAAAGAACCAGCTTGCCATAGGTGATAATCGAGGGTGCATCCATGTCAACAAACTCGGCAGGCCCAGAAAACTTGAAATACCCTTGGTTGTTCAACGCGGTAGGTTCGTCGAAACTTGCCGAGCAAGCACTGAAAGAGGCCTTCGCTTGCTTCTTGAACCTGAACTCAGCGTTTTCTCCGTTGAAGATGGCCCCACCCGTCTCCGCGCTGAGCTCTGAAAAAACCGCATCTCCTTTGAGGTTGACCTTGCCCAGGTTGTAGATGCCAGCCCCGTTGTTCCCGTCGTCGTCCCTGATAGACACGTCCGTTATCGCCAACGGACCGTTAAACAGGACGGACCCTTCTTCGCCGACGTACAGCGCGCCGCCGGGGCCAGGAGACCCCTCCCCACCGCCGGACACGTTGCACCGCGTGAACGTGGCCTCTCCGTCTACCCTGAAGTAGCCATCGGTGTAGACACATCCCCCGCTCAGCTGGTACGATGCAGAGTTTTCGCTCTCCTCGGTCACGCTAACGACGCTGACGTCGGTCATCTCTAGATCGTTCAGGAAGCGGACGGTGGAGCCACCTCCCACGAACACTCCCCCCCCAAACGCGTCTCGGTTTTCCGTCCCGTGGAAATGGACACTCGGCTCCCAAAATATCTTCGCTCCGTCCGTGACCTCAAACCGGATCTCGTACAGGTTCACGCTACCGGAGGAATCGCTTACGTCTCCGCTGGTTTCGACGGTGAGAGTGTTGGAATCCATGCTCATCGTGGTGAAGGTGGTGCAGGCGATGTCCGCGTTAGGGTCTATCTCAATGGCAACATTTTGTGTCTTGGTCAAGTCGAACGCCGCTTGCAGCTCTTCGCACGTTTCCACTAGCCCATGCGCAACGCTCGAGAACAGCAGGATGAGCGAGGCGCTCGAGGTGATGATTCTGCGAGCGGACGTTTATCACGGTGCGTGGGAAAGGGAAAAGTCAACACAAGTTGCTCAGAGATAACGGCGGCGCTTCTAAGCATAAAACTTTCAATTCCATGTAGCAGTACGCTAGGGTGAAAATCATACACCAGTTCGAAGGGCGAGGTCGGGGCGATAGTTGTAACTGGATAGTCATGCAGGTGTGATTATACCGGACAGCCTTCGTGCGCGGTACCTTGCTCAACGTGAATGGAACCGTGATATCGCTTAGTAAAGCCCAAACGTTGAAAACAAGTTAAAACAAAGCTAGGAGCTCAAGCACCGATCTACAACGTTTAAAACGTGGTTGTACCTTGACGCGTGCCCCTACTAATGTAACGAAACATGCATACGCCTTATTTCGTCCAAACCGAGCAGTCGTCCCACGGTAGGGATGCAGCAGAAGTTTGTGAGCGTGTCACAATAAGAGCCCGATATCTCACTCGCAGCATGGCTTCGAAGAAACTCGATCGCGCAACCCGACCAACATTTCTATGAGCTAGTCCTAAAACAAATAAAAATCCGGGAAAATATTCAGACCAACCGGTAGTTCCTCTCTGGAGGAACTCAGTCTGTCAGAAGCGTTTGGCCCAACAAGTGCAACCCCCACCGTATGATGACTCCGAGGAATGGGCCCATGTTTCTACCTGTAAGCACTAGATCGGGGGATAACAAAACAAACCTAAAACGCCATTGTTTCAAGAAATACAAGCAGAAGAGACGGGTACAGCAAACACCGACCCGCCTCCTTACATTGTTGTGTTTCAGTAACTAGTGCTTTTTGGGTTTCGTACACCCCCAAGACTGAGTTGATATTACAACGCCATGGTTGGAAATTTCGTACGTAAACTCAGCACCCCTTTGCCTTACGTTTTGCGATTGCGTTTGTCGAAAAACAAGGGTAGCCCATACATACAACGAACACAGTGGTCAACCCGGAACTACCGGCATATCGGCAAGGCATACGAAATCAAACTTTGGACGTAAGTAATATTTAGAATTGGTGGACAGAGAGTCATAGGAGAAATGGTACTGTTGTGATCTACGAAAGGATATTAGATGCAATCCGAACGGCATGTATCTAGGCTACATTGCCGGAAGGCCAAAACAAATACTACCTGGTATTATGTAGGCACATCATCCAACGTGTGACCCCCGTTGTCGTGTAAGCCAGTTTGTGCGTTTTGTCGGAAAGGTGCGCTACCTTGCCCTTTGCGAAGGACAAGGGTGTCAAACAGGTCGTACGTGGTTCGGCGGGCGGTACTCCTAACTTCGTCCCGGACAGATAGCACACCGGACAAGGTAGACACGTAGGAAGATGGAAGCTCGGAAGAGAGATAACACGTTGTCGTCATTATATTTCTAGAGCTGCAGTTTCAAGTGGAAGCTCATTCAATATTCGCAGTGTATTGGCGGGCATATAAATTGCTAGATGCCAGGCGTAAAATGTGCACGGCAGGCGGTTGTGGGCGAAGGCAGCCCCATACCTCCTCAGTATCAGTCCTTGATGACATCCCTTGAACGTGTTTGAAACGTAGTGAAGTGATAACGAGATAGATTAAACAGTCGCTTGCGAGTCTTCACGCGAGCGCGATAGCACTACCAGTGTGCGCCGACCGCGAAAGGGGTTGCCACGAAACCTCTCCTAGACGCTGAGCGCATGAAGGGGTTAGGCTAATCGAGCCCAGTTAAACACTACGACAAGTCCCGCGAATCAGTGATGGACACCGTGGAAAATAATGTACAAGTACAAGGTTGTACAAAGAGTCCGAACATATGTTGGCATCTTAATTATAGTGTACTGCAAGTGCCACCCTGCACTACTGGATGAGGGTGTTATCCAGCAAAACGCACGCATAGAAGCCTTGCCGTATAATGGGCTGTGTGGGTTCGAAGCCGCTCATGCAACATCGGGAGCCACGATACTGCAGCCGACGCCACCGGCTGAAGTAGAAGGCCTTATCCAATCCAATATTTACTATGAATGATCGGTTTCAGGCGAAGATGAAGACAACAGCATATATTTTTAACTGCGATCAAACGAAAAATACGGTTTACCACAACCCTTGACGAAAAACACACCTGAGTTACAGGCAGAAGGACCGTTGAAGCACGCGCTTTTGACACGAACACACTATAACATGGCTGGCGAGAGTCAGAAAGAGACTGTCTACAGTCAGACTCAACATACATATACGATGACAAAGTGACAACTGGGTCCTTTCGGCCACGTCTACTATTTATAGCAGAAGGAGCACCTTCCCACCTTCGGAGTCGCCAGAAGCCGTAATCCCTATTGTGGACTCTTGACTTTCATGAAAAGGTAAGAAGTGTAGTGTGGATTACTGCAGGGTTCCACATCGTATCGGCAGTTGTGACAAATCGGTTATCGGATCGGTTATCGGATCGGTTATCGGATCGGTTATCGGATCTGTAATCGGATCCGAAAAGAAGACGTCCTGATATCCGATATCAACGTCGTACTCCTAACGGGGAGGGGATGCCACTCTGCTCCAGCCTCTGTCAAGGTGTTCAAAAATGTAAACGAAACCGACGTGAGGGGTTTAAAAAATAAATTAAATCCGTACTCCTTCGGCGGTGCCCTTACTAGTACTTCATATTTCCGTAATTCCGCCTCGTATACCGTGTAACGTGTATATACATACTTCGTATGACCAGCAATTTTTAGAGATATGACATGATGCGATACACATCGGATCGCTTAACGGATATGAGAGCTGTCGACTCGTATCGATTCGGAATCGATTATCGTTCCGATAAGCAACACTGCTGTGGACACCCAAGCTCTTCGACAACCCCTTGATATGTTGGAGTCTAGCTCAGGACGATGAAACCACGGCAGAATGCATGGAAACAAGCGTGTTCCCACGCCGTAACTTATGAAGAAGGTATAACATTAGACCAGCCGTCGATGTACAGTCGGCGAACTGAAAGTTATAGTTTCGGATCGCCCGCAATAAAAACTCGTCGATATGAATAGGCCTATATTTCCTAGGTTTTAGAATGGTACATGTGGTCGTAGAAGAGGGCATCGTTTATGACCGGAGCGTGTTGCTCGTGTTGATTCCCCCATTCACGGCCAAACGAGAGGTCCATGTGTTTCAACAAACAATACATCTCGATAATCGGTCAACCATGATGGGTGCACAAAAGAGAACAGCGAATCGACGCAAACAACCTGAAACAAGTTGTATTGAAGAAGCGCGTTCTGGTCCGCAATGACATTTCACGAGATGTGATGAAATAACAGTAGTGCATTTGAGAACCAAGGCACTTCGTTAAGGCGCCACCGGGAAGGAAACGTCGATCATCAATCAATGCGTGGAATCTGATTTCCGGCGCTAACTATTACGCAACCAAAGCACATATGGATAAATATCACCTCCACGGACTAATAACGCCTGTATTCGGCATATGTATGCATAGAGAGACGCAATGTTTCTCAAGCTCCCTCTACTTACGTAACTCGGATTCTATAGTTGAAACGCCCTGCACTCCGGCCCCCTTGTCATTCCCGCTGTGCTTCCTTCTTTTTTTTGTCGAAAAGTGTTCGGCGCAAGTTGGCAAGGGGGAGCATAGCCGTTCCTATGATACAGTCGAACCTTAAACGCTTCACACCCGAAAAACTTAATTTAGCTGTGGACGACAAACTTAAAAGGGCAAGTGACACCAGCCAGCCCACACTAGGGTGTTTAAAATTTAGCCAATACGTGAAAGGTATTATGCTGATCGATCTGTGTTACTGTTCGGGGTGCGATTCCCACGAGCCTTACAGACGTATGGAACACTCCTGATATTTGCACCTATTTGCATCTAAATTCACCTGTATATATTTCGGGTGCCTCCTCCTACAGACACAAACGCTCTGCGGTCACAAATTTCAAGACAGAGGTACAAATAGCATGTATGTACAGTAAAGGGATATGGCCATCCAATGCCAAACGCAATGGATACGAAATATCGACATAATAGTAGGCAAGCCCACACGCCTAACTAATTACGAGGGAGTAACGAAATATTCCAAAAACAAAGGAGCAAAACAATTGAAATAAAGAGTGAAAAAGAAGGCAACGGGGAAGGCAAGAGGTACCCAGGGAAACAAAAAAGTGAGACAAAAGCAACACGGCAAGAAAACCCCAACACACGCTACCAGGCAAGTATGCAAAATAGACAGCAAGCAACTGTGACACTGTAGTAAGCACACAACGCCACCCAACCAGCGTCGGGGGCAGCAGCCATACACCATAGGTTCTGGAAGGAGTATACAGGAGGAATGCCGTCTGGGATGTGACGTCATGTCTGATTCTGACGACAGTGAGATGTGCTCATACCACCGTCATCGCCGCTGTACCGAATAATAGACGAATGTTATCAGAAGTGGACTCGGTTCTGACTTATAGCGATACGAACGTTAAATATCATTTGGCAACATAGAATAAGAGATAAAAATCCGTTCTTACGTTAATGCACTATTATGAGAGGGGTGGGTGTTTTTCAACGCTGTTTTCGACTCAGTTGGAACGGTGGGAACGGAAGGAGGGTATTCGCATGCGTTCGTCCCCTTCTAGCCTGGTTGTGTCCGATGTAAACAGTAAATATCGAGGAATGGATGAAGTGGAACAACGGAACAACTCGTGTAACGTCCCTTCGAACTATAACATTCGGGACTGTCATCATGTTAACATGTGCACGTGGCCACACGACTACACACGACACACCGCAGGCCACAACCTACACAGACCCACGCATCTTCTTCGTACTTCGGGACCCATCGACGTCATATTCTGTCTCTTATGTTCACAATCGGTCCGGCCGTTCGGTTCAGCTGAATAGTATTAACCAGTGGTATTAACTACTCTGACATGGCCTTCTTCTTCCAACATTTACGGACAGGATGGGAACGCCAAAAATCTACCAGGTATTCGACTTCATAATCAATCTACATCGACACCAAAATTATTCCGTTCCATTTTCCAAGCGTCTTCCAATGTATTTTTGATGTAGATAAGACACACCCGCACTGCTGCCGCTGCCTGGTCGATATTCTACCATTTCCTGCGTCTAACGACAGAGGGTGGTATCAACACCCTGCCGTCATCGGCTGCATACCCCCAACGGTGCCCACAATGAAAAAAAAAAAGAAAAAAGGAAAAGGAAA
>JBBMKB010065254.1:0-15474 GCA_037833945.1 Alaria marginata
CACACAGCTTGCGAAGTGAGTTTCGACGAAATCCTCGATCTCACAGCTGGAGTGTTTTTTATTTTTTTATAATATATAGTTTGTAGGCCACAGCTGTGTCTGCTGCAAACGCACGGAAATATAATACCAATAACATTATTTTTGCGCGATTGGGTTTTCAACCCCAAGACTGGATGCAGCCAAATGACGCATGTCCGAGTACCCAGGCAGGTGTGATTGCACGTATTATATGTACATACCTGGCGAGGTACACGTGGTAGTCGACGATCGATGCATATGCTACCTCTATCATGGAAGAAGTAGTACGTATACCAGGTATGAATATTATTTTTTGCTTCTGCTGCTGTTGTCTATTGTTATTGAGCTATTTGGGTACAACGGAAATAAACCCTCAGTTAGTTGACTTTACGTCGACGGCTGATGTTATACTTTTTTCTTAACAATACATAATCACACTACGGCTTCTTTCATACCGGTACGTAACAAACATGCTACGTATGCATACTGATTTTAACAGCGTGCCTACGCTGATGTGCCTTACGATACTACCGGCATAGACTATATATAGTCCTGGCTGGTACATACATGCCGGCACTGTTTGGAGCGAGATAGTACTACTTGCTCGAAACCCTATGAAACAGCGCTCAAAAAACCTCAGGCATTGTACCTCTTGTAACAAAACTACTTGAAATTAGGATAGGACTTTTCCTTGCGGCGCCGAGCAGGTTTTCAGGCATTTTTTCAGGCTTTTTACGACTTGAAACCAAACTACTTGAAACTAGTGTAGGATTTGCGTTGGGGCGCTGGACAACTTTCAGGCATTTTTCCAGGCATTTTGCCCATTCACCCAAAACTACTTGAAATTAGTATAGGGTTTGTCTTGGGGCGCCGAAAAGGTTTCAGGCACGTCTCAAGCATTTTTTCAGGCAAATGCCTTAAATAGATAGGCACGTTTAAAAGGCAAATTAAGGCACGTCAGGCATATATATGCGTATCTTTTTGCCCATCTCATTTTTTTTCGCCTGCGGTGTGCCGATCTCCGCATGCCTGAAAGCACTTGCGGCGTGCCTTAAAGGCTAAGGCCTACCAGGTACATATATCAGGTGAAATGCATGCAATATCTTCTATACGTTATAGACGTATGTTTCCAGTGACACACTGCCACTTAAGCCTGCGGTGACAGGGTGCCCCTTGCGGATTACCACGGGGGCACTTCCCGTGTCGCAATTATCTCAGGGACACCTCATTGAAATCCCTGTGATGGTTGCGCTTTTCAAGTGAAGTTCCGCGGAAGCTGGACCCGGCATGACAGCTTCAGAATCGGAAATGTTGTGGTGCGTGTACTGTAATACCTGGTATATCATAGGATTTTTATCAGGAATAAACACACCATGTATAAACGATGTTTCGGCCTGTGCCCTGGTCGTGCCTCAGCTATTGACATGCGTGTAATACGATTGAGGTAGCGCTTTTGGGGGGAGCAATTTCTGACGGCGCGGCTCCGTAACCGCGAGAAATGCCCAACCGTGCCGGAACACCATTAGTTTTTGTTTTAGGCTTCACAAATTCCTCTGGCCATGGGAAAGTTCATCGGGTTGCACTTTCGCTATTTCTTAAAATCATATTTGGGGTGAGATGCATAAAGAGCTCCTCCAATAAGGTGGCTCAGAATAAGTAGACTCTATCATACATCATACATCATACCTCTACCGTAGCGTTAGTCTAATCGTACGTCATTTGTTTTTTTTTGTTTGGCTGGTTGCTCGTGACAAGGGCCACTTCTCGGCCATCCGCTTCATTATCGTGCTCGCCTTACCCAGCTGCCCCAGGGGCGACCTCGATAGAACTCTCGCCATACCGTACGTAGCGGGACGTATATTGTTTAATGGTATCCTTTTCTTCCAGGAGCGGCGACTTGTTTTGGTTTTTGTAAAAATCCCTAAGCAGGGATGATCCTCGCCGTATCCTGGAGAATATTCGATTTTAGCTTTCTCTTCGCGCTTGTATGGAAGATGATTTTCATCCAATGCAACCCTTGGTAGTACGGCATTCATGTCGCATTTGCGGCCTAGATTGGATGATTACATCCTTGGCCATTGCGGGCATGCGTGATGCCGAAAGCGGACGTCTACCTGCCTCGGCATCGTCGTGGTTTCCTGAAAAGAGCCTCGGGTTACCACGTACTACAGCTGTACATGTGAACGCGCGTATGGTCTACAGGCAGGCGTTGTATGATAGGCTGTGGTCGTAACGGATATAAGACCTCCACACTGACAGCCCTTGCCCTTGGTCTTCCAATTTCGGCTTGTGTGTTTCCTGGCCACAAGGGATTTCCTGGTTCTTTGTCTGGCCATGGAAGTGCGTGAGGCTTGACGGCGGGTAGACGCTTTGTTGGGGAAGGTGTCTATAATAGAGAGTTTGCCGCAAAGCCTGTTACAGTGATTAACTCGGATCTGGTCCGACCCCCTTCGTTTCGAACAATGCCTTGAACACCAGGGATCGCACTACCCCCTCGCCTTAGCCGCCCGCCGGGGACGGCTTGACATGGTCCGGCTTCTCCTCGCCCACGGTGCTGAAGTAGGGCCGCGATCGCGCCTCGGATACACCGCTCTACAAATGGCGTGCGTCGGACAGAACTTGTCCATCGTCCAGGAGTTGCTAACAGCCGGCGCCAACATTAATGAGAGATGCAAAGACGGCCGCACCGCTTTGAGCCTGTTGGCACATGAGGGCGGCGTGGAGGTGAGCGAACAATATATTTTGGGGCTGGGTTGAGGAGGTGACAGCTCGCGCTACGTAGACACCCATGTCTTGCGCGTATAGGCTATTCCAAACGAACACAAAAAAAAATATGAATCGTGATAAAAAAACGTGATATTTTCGCGAATCGTCATATTTGTCAGGAAATTATAAGTGGACTTTAAAACCGTTCGACATTCTCCTCAAGAATTGATGTCACATGATTCTTGACAAAAACACGTGATATGGCGTGTTTGAAAACGTGACATTTCAGACTTCAAAATGTCGCCGATTCCGACGTGTTGTCGAACCAACGGAGTAGTGTGGCTTTGATTCCATGGAGGGAGGTTTTGGCTGGCGGGGACATGCACGATTGGCGAACCCCGCCGCATCAACGGTGCTCACGGAGTGCCGTCACAAAGTATTTGAGGCATCTATCTACTGCGGGGGCAACTCGTTACGGACGCAGGCAACTATGCAGCGTTCTCACAAGAAACTCGATGCCAAACTAATTAGAGGTCAAGATAGATGCTTGGGGATAATGATAAGGATGTGAAGTGGCCTGCAGGAACGATGTTGACATACGTAAAACTAAGCTCAGTGAGACAAGAGTACAGGGGCAATATGTATGTATGGGTGTGACATCATGCCGCAGCAGAGAGGCCTCATTAATCCCGAACTGTATACGAAATAAACCGAGACGACGGAATGTTACATCAGTAATGTTGGAACCATATTGCGGGGACTCACAAACAAATTGTGTCCCTGGTGTTGGATAAAGCGTCATGTTGTATATACTCAGAGAGAGAGAGATAATGGAATGAGACCATTTCCATCATGATCGACCGAATATCATCCTGAAAAACGTATGAAGCGGTAAGGAATACAGATCATCCCGCCCGCCCCTCGTTGTGCGCGAGGCACGCCGACTACGGCATCAGTTTTTGAAATATTTTGTATACTTGCGAAACTACCTTCTTCTTCGAGGTGCCGCCTTGATAACCAATGAATCAACGTGGAGGTAGTAACGCTAAGTGAGATATTCCGGCTGATTGCAGTATCAAAAGGCGTTATCGATCCAAAACTGTATACGAACTAAAGCGACGGCAGAATGTTACAACAGGAATCTTGGCATGCTATCAGGATTCGTGTATTTTCCCGTTCGTTAGGAACGACCCTAACATCAAACACTGGCGCTATGTGTCACTACGCGAATAGTTTTCTGCTTTGAAGTACTGCCTTCGGATACGGAGCGAGTGGGACGAACAAATTGGGTGCCGGTCGTATGTCGTTCGGTTTTGTCTGTCACAATACTTGCGCGGGGCCACCTAATGCGTCATTTGTTTGCATACGTGGTTTCCTTAGCGGGGGTTCGGTGCGGCCTTTACGTCCCCGAGTTTTGCGGCTCACGACGCTGTCCGTATTTTCTCAACATAGACTAAACCTACCCGCTTTTTGTGTTTCTTGTAGTATACTCGCATTGGGCCATCGCGAGCAGGCCTGCGGCGAGCCGGCCAGGTCTTCACCTAAACGTTTCTTTGACTGGAGCCAAAACACTCAACGCACCCGGTGTTTGTTGACGGCGCTGCAGCAGTGTAGTACAGCATGCAGCAGTTTTCGTGGAGAATGGGGTAGAGTAAAAGCCGAGTAAACCAGTCTCTCACGGAAGACAACGTCCAAGCTGCCTGCACTGACGATTTCGCTTCCAAGCACACCGTCTCAAACTACAGTACAAAATCAAACGAAACAGGTTGCGTTTCTCATACTACACTTACACTGATTAACAGTGCAAGAAAGATACAGTATAGGCCCGCCAATAAGAAACACCTATTTCGGGTGAGCCTCAGATTCTTTTTTTGCCATCAATCTTGAACAACCTCGAGGATAAGGTTTATGTAAGATTTAGTATGGTGCTCGCGCCGGTGCACGAGCTTTTAGTCCTTCTTTCTTAGGGTCCCTTAGAAATTGAGCATTTGTTTCTTATTGGATAGTTCCTTATTGGCGGACCTATACTGTACCAGTCCAACGTGTGTGGTTACATGAACTATAATATTATTTTGAAGTAAAAACAACAATCATCACAAACTGATCACAGAAAATCAAATGAAAGGTCAACGTACTCGGCGCAAAAAACGCAAAACCAAAAAGCCACGCTAAGCAGTAAGAATTGAGCACTTCACTATCAGTGACCAAACCTGAACCATGAAAAAGACATTGTTGTATTTCGAATATCGGCTTCAACGCAGGTTTTGAAGATGCTCATCTGTGTGGGGGCGTCGCTGGACGTGGAGGACAAAAACGGGTGCGCGGCCATCCATCACGCTGCCATCACGGGCCATATCTCGGCCCTACAAGAGCTCGTTTTGGCGGGGTCGAGTCACGCGTGGCGTACCAACATGTTTCGCACGCCGCTCGCCCTCGCGTGCATTGGTGGGCATTTGAGGTGCGTCAACTACCTTCTCAACACGTGCAGAGCGGATCCCGGCGTAGTAGACGCCGGTGGGCGCGTTCCCCTCTCGCTGGCCGTGGATAGCGGTAACATTGCTGTGGTCGAAGCTCTGGTGAGAGTTGATGAATGCCAACTCGGGCCCAAGGCTTACTCAGACGCAATCTGCCGCGCGGTTTTCTCTGGGGCCGATAGTATACTGAAGGTGTTACTCAGCGCCGAAGGTCGTATGCATGTCAACGGCCACGGAAATAAATACGAAATTAGTCCGTTGCACTATTCTGCGGGAATCAGCAACCCGATCGCGACGTCTATGCTACTGGGGGCGGGTGCGGATGAAACTGCCTTGGACCTCAACGGGCAAGTCCCGTTCGACGTCGTTGACACCTGCAGTCACTCTCCCCACATCGCCCACATGATCGCCAAAGGTTTCAAACCTTCTTCACGAGGTCTAGTAGGGCAGCGGCGGGTAAGGCTGATGCTGAAGCAAGCTCCGGCATACCGTGCGCGGTCGTGGAGGTGGCCGGATGCGTCGCCGGCATGCGCTCTTTCGCCCACTACCGCGCCGGCAACTAACCCCGCGGAACCAGCAGACGGCGAAACAAGAGAGACAACAACGAAGGGTCAGGTCGAACCGGCGGAGATGAGCCCCGAGGACCTCGAAGATGCTTGCGATATCGCGATGGCAGCGATGACGACAGACGTGATGCTGCAGGAGATCAGCGTGCGGGTGTTTCGTCGACCACCCATCACCCTCGGCGGATCAACGATGGACGGTCACCCGATGGTGGTATCGGGTCTGATCAGGTACGTCGAGTATATTGCTGGAGCGAGCCCCCCATTGTTCAAAGTCGGCGAACCGTTTGTCCTGTAGAGCGAGATATGGTGTATAGGCAGATGCGATTGCCGCTACAGGAACCTGGCACAATTGCCAGAGGTCTTTAAAGCGTTGTCATATGCGGTATCTCATCCGGGCGCGCTACCTTGCTGCATCGGAGTGGTGAACACCCCCCTTACGATCCGGTTTCAACACCAAAACACAATGTTAGGATGTATCGGCCTGGCTTTGTAACCGACCGGGACAGTTGGTTGGTGAGGGTGAGATAACATTTTATCACGGGCTCCGCATCTCTATCGCACCTGTCCCGGCTCACAGTAAGATTATCTTCTCTTTCGTTTAGAGGACCACTCGTTTGGTATCTCGATCGCAACAACTACTGTTTACAATATTGTGCCGTGCCTTTTTCTTCGCTTTGATTAGACCAGCAGATACAAGTATTTGCGTGCCAAGCATATCGCCTTCCTCGCGTCGAGAGGGCCACGCAATCGGCGTCTCGATCTTTTCAAACGCCGTTGACGAAATTGTGATCTGCTCTTTTGTTTCGCTTTGATTCTACCAGCAGATACAGTACATCTTGCCAAGAATATTTTCTTCGTCGTCTAGAGGGCCGCTCACTCGGTGTATCGATCGTCGCCACCACCGTTCACAGGATTGTGCTGTGCTCTATTGCTTCGCCATAATTAGACCAGCAGATACCATATATTTTGAGCCAACAATCAGCTGATCCTTGCAGTAATTGCCGCGGAGATCAAGCCCGTATCACGCGCAGCCGAATACTCAACTTGCATCCACTCGCTTGCTCTTGGGAATGCGCTACACCACCAACGCCCGGTTGCACGAAAGATCAGCGTTGCCGTTGATTTTCCCTTCTGGTCTCCCCCCGACGCGTCACTGGCGGAACGTACCAACCCAATCTCGCGCGTGTCTTTCTTGGCCCCTCCACAGATACGCACGAAAACTTTGACGCCGTCAAGAGAGCAGACACGGAGGATGGGGGCCTGCTGTGCATGAAAATACAGAGCTTGCGCGTGTGCTGCGTGATACGGGTCACGCTGATCTCGTATGCCTGTATTTGCGAGTAAGCCCACCGGGTTCCGAACGGGGTATACACGGGCGGGGTTGTTTACATCTATAGGGGAGCCCCACGTTTGCCGTGAGTGACAGCGAAATCCCTTGGCCCATCGGCAGAGGTTACCATTGGGTGTTCTGGCTCAGGCAGACACGGTGGCGTCGACGTGTTGGGGACCTGGTCTGGCGTAATATTGGTGGGAGTCGTGTCAGCGTTCTTAACAAGACAGACGCTTGCTACGATATAGGTTGCAGTATGTGGCCAAACTACATCTCACAAGTGGGGCTTCTAAGCTGAAGACCCACGCAATTGTTTTCATTCTGTGTGTATTTCACTGTATTGCTCCTCCCGTACAGCAGTACATTGTACAGTAGATACTTCACCCACCGGATGTGGTGCCGGGTTTAGCTTTAAAGTATGTTTCAAAGTCTGTTGTTAGTTGAAGTGTTGAGCTCCGCGAGTCAGTGTGGGGTCTCACGTAATATGGGTAGAACTACTGCTGCTGTACTAAACGTGCAGCATATCCCTGGGTCACAACGGCCCTGGTTGATGCACCGCTACCGTGGGACGACTCACAGATCAGTAACTGTCACCGTTTTCTTTAGGGATGCGTCTTCATTTCCTAGGCAATCATCAGGCGCCAGCGAGTGTACTGAGAAACTCCGCTTGACGTGTGTCTGTTTTTGGTCTTGCGTTTAAGCCTTGCGCATACATGGATTGCAGAAGTCAGCCCAACGCGTGTCAACGTGTTCGACGCGCACTGGCTTGACGTTCGTTCGGCCCCGACGGGAAAATCACATGGTCCATCAGTCGTCAACGCGAAGTCACCTGTTTGCCATATCATACATGGGTGCGGGGATATATTTTCATGGTGTCGGTCTATTTGGTCACAAGGTGCAATTTCCATTCCTTTGTTTTTTCGCCAACATCAGTAGCACTCGTCAGTAAACCTACATGTCTGTACCAGCCTTGCTTTTTAGGTTATAATGCATTTGTTGTTGTGTCTGGATGCGATTGTACTTTGGTCACTTCTCCCATTTTTCCATCCACCGCGGTGCCGACGTCTCCGGAGGTCTGGTGGTAAACCGCGCAACTACAAAGGCTAATTTCATGAAATCAAGTCCTGCAACTCACTTTGTATTTTACAGTTCACAGGCCAACACAGGCTATGCATTCGAGAGCGCGATTTTGTAACCACTCAATGCACATCGGCGAAGAGTGAGAATGCAGAACCGCTTTCGCGATGATAATAGAGGTGCACTCCGGGATGGAAGAAGGGGTGATACATACCCGTAACCACGACTTGTCCAGCAGGTCGCCGAGGGCATTACCTCCCACGAGTTGGGCTAGAAAAAAACCTTGAAGCATTGATCACGAAACAAAACTACCACTGTTTCTTGTACGCACTCTCGTTTACGTGGAGCAAAATTGTGTACACCAGTGTTGGGGCCCTTGTAATGACTTGTGGCATACCGGTAATAAATATGTGGACGCCCTCAGGACCGTTTGTAAACCAGACCCATACATATGTGGTGGTGCATATAGCCAACATTCTTCGGAAACCTGCCGGGACCCAACCTGCCTGTTATGTTAGTGACTGCCTGTTTTGTGCAGTAAAGACCTACGAAATCGAGAAGGAAAGCTCGTACTCGAGCCTCCATTGCCCTCTTTCACATGTGTGTGACTTTGGAGCCCTGCTACGTACGGTGGAGGTAGGAAATTTTGGCAAAACTGGTTTCTAAATGACGGGGCTCCTTAACCCCAAAAACGGTTGAATTAAATTATCTATTTTTGCTATGTTTTTCGTCGTATACCTAGACCATGGGATTGTCCAACGGGTGACACTTTGTTGTGGTGCTTCTCTGAGGTCTGCTTTTGGCAGGGTGACGAGCTTTTCAGGTGATAGTGTGTAGGCAGTATAATAGGGTTCTACAATAAAGGTACCACTTTTTGGCTTTTTTGTTTCTGAATGACGGGGCTCCATAATTAACCCAAAATCGTCAGATAGATGTGTTTGTAAACCTATGCCACATATATATGTGTTCGCTGATTGGGTTGCACTTTCAGTTTGCTCCGAAATCAGTTGGTGGGTGGGGTTCAGGGCGCTCTGAAGTGAGGATCCCCAGAACAAAACGGGTGCACCTCTATCGGACCATGTGTAACCGTGGCATGTGTTTTTACTGATACTACTACTACCGTCATTCTGCTTGGCCGGACATTTGACACCTGCTACGCTAGAGGTGCCCCGGTTGTTTTTTCCTGAGACCCTGTAGTTGAGGAGCTGTATACTATTAGTAAGTGATTTCAGACAAAAATGAAAATGCGACACGATGAACAATCCCATATCCTAGGTTTGCACCAAACAATAATGCAAAACTAAAGAACGACATTGCGACGATTATGGGTAAAAGGGGCCCCCGCCATTTAGAAAACAAGTTGGCTAAAACTGCTACCTGGTAGTATAATACTAAGAGTGTCGTAGCAGGCGCCATATTCCACTATTAAGAGTATTTGCACATACCGCCTCGCGCTCTCGCTGTCATTCGTCCATTGGAGTCATCCAACGGTAGGGGTGCAGAAATTAGTCCCTGCGCTCCTGACATGAGGAGCTCAATATCTCACCCGAAACATGGCTTCCAAGATTTTTGTTCGCGCAACATGATCAACATGTCTATCCGCTAGTCCTAAAACAAATGCACTCGCAAAATGATCATACCAACCGGCAGCTCTTCACTTGAGGAGCTCAACCGGCAAGGAACGCTTTGCCCCAAAAAGTGTAACCCCTACCGTGGGAAGGCTCCATGGTGCGTCGTCATTGGTGGGCTTCCACGTCCTGTTGTTGACGATAGGATTGCCAATGCACGTCAAAACCATCAAACCACCTTGGCTGACGTGATGAGCATGCATGGTGCACAGCGCGTCGGCACCGGCCCAGGAGTGTCGGCAATGCTCAGATCGGACGTCAGAGCATATTTCTAAATATCGGGGCTGAGTCATCTCACGATAAAGGTGCTGCAGAAGTTCCCGAGCTCCTGACATAAGGAGCTCAATATCTCACCCGAAACATGACTTCCAAAATTTTCGTTCGCGCAACCCGATCGACATGTCTATCCGCTAGTCATTAAACAAATACACTCGTAAAATGATGATACGAACTAGTAGTTCCTCACTTTTTGAGCTCAACCGGTCAGAAACGTTTGACCCCAAAAAGTGCAACCCCTACCGTGGGGTGACTCGGCTCCTTAGCTGAGGACCTGCCGATTGTCGTCCGGAGAAACGTGCGTATGTTATAAATACTGTGTTTGGTGTGCCTACGGGATGGGGTCGTTCGTCGAGGTTTACATGTCATTTTAATCAAACCAATAAAAACTCTATTTGGGTCAAGGTATAGAGCTTATCGAGTGAATAACCTCAGAAAGAAGCATGTTACGGTAGAGGTACACGTACTATTAATAGTAGAATACTAGGTTTCCTGAAAGTTCTTCGTTTTGAGGAGCTCTTTACCTCACCAAACACAAAAACAAATGAGGAAACAATAACGTGCCCGATGAACAACCCCCATGCATGGCCAAGACTACGATAAATAATAATTTGAGATGAAACAAAGCAACGTAAGACATCCGCCCACCAGCCACCAACGTACCCACAGGCAAACCACAGATAGATAGATACAAATTGAACTTCACTCTGCGCGTTCACCCAAGATTCACAAAAACATATCTTGTGAAAGCACCTACCAGGTATATATTAATAGTGAATTCGCCATGGTCAGTTTTAAGTATTTCGGACGGAATCAAGTTGGGTCCCACCATCTCCCAATTCGGCACAACACCCGGGATTACCCCCTCCGCCATATCGGCCGTGGCCATAGGTCATCGCCTAGCGATAGTGCGAACGGCCGTTTGAAGAATAGGTCCTTGACGGATGAATCGAGGTTCAGCGATTTCTTTCGTGTTCAGGAGTACCGTAAATTCATCCGGACCAATCTTATTATATATCCCCACTCTGCCCCGCTCCCACTTTAATATCGACCATTTTACCTTCTACGTTCAACTCGTATTACGGGGGACCGTCGTAAACAGGACCTATGGTAAAAACAAAAACCTATACATTTATCTATTTTTACTAACACTACCTGGTCCTATTTACTATGCTCCCTCGTAATAGGAGGTTATACCCTCGACGACCCTCTGAACAAGCCGTGGCCACAGGTAGGTGTCACCCCTCCTTTCCCCCGGTACGTGTCTTCATCGTCATCGCACAGAGAGTTATATATTCCCACTGGTTGCCGACCTTAATCGAATTCTGCTTAACTCGCGCTCTCGCACTGTCGGCATACCACTTGTAGAAAAAATCACCTGCGGGACTCGACCACAAGAAATGGGCCATGCTCGGGAGTCACGAGTGTTACCACTGGACCAACAGCGACGCCCGCATTTTAGGGTAGCGTCGTGTGAAGTGGTACTCTCCTACTCTATGCGTGGCGAGATGATTCATTGAAGTCTCTTCGTTTATGCGTGTGCTATTGTCTATGGTACCAGGTACCGCTGTACGTATATGGCATGTTGGCTGGTATATGCGTCATGTTATTTTCTGTTGGCTGGTATATACCCGGTACTTTGTACGGCACGAACAAACGAAAAATCCACGAACATCGTGACTCAAGTAACATGACACTTCCACTAATCGGGATAATAATCTCAGAACTATTGTTCACGAATGGTGGCGTTAAAAACAATTGACACTCCAACAAAAAAGGCCAAGATTCGTCGAGGATTGCTCGCCTAAAAAAATACGTGGTCACTCGACTTGCTCGCAGCCGTACAGCCAGCCACTCTGTACTGATTTCTTAGCTTCGATCACACTGCAGGAGCTACACAGCTGTACATTGTCTGGTATCCTCCCAAGGTTCAAAGATGACCCACGCCTCACGGCGTCGCAGGCCAAACGTCGGTTATGAGTTCCGAGTGTTCCAGTATTGAACCTCGTATATTTTCGTACGGCCAAACCTGGTATTATTCCATGCCGAGTCTGATTACAGTACAGGACACCTAATAAGAAACAGAAATACTGGCCCAGCCTTGGTTTCTTATTTGAAAAAGGGTGCGTTCTACACAAACTTCAGTATAACGGATCCCGAGTTTCTTATTTTCCTATAAATACCAGCCCGGTTTTCTTGTTACCTTGTTTCTTATTAGGTGTCCTGTACTGTACATATCTCGAGTAGTCATTGTATGTGACTTGTAATGTTCTGGTCATTTTAGTGGCGTGCAATGGCAAATTGTTTATGTACCGGAACAGGTTTTAACGAATTAAATTACGCGGGCGAAGCCCGCCCAAAATTTAGGAAACCCCCTTTTTCATGCTCGAATTGTGTGTTGGCGCCATTTTTGCCATCGGGCCACGTGTGATCTTGGTTGTACTGTAGTCGTCATAACTCTTCGAAACTGTTATTAAATCCGACAATATTTTTTGCGTTGGATTTCTCAGAGTCCCGGGCTGCGCCGCTGATAGTATATAAATCTATACCTGATAGACGTGTTTGCGTTTGTGATCATTTCTTCCGCACATGCTGTTACACAAGACATTATTATGGCTTTCTATTTTCTGAGTCTTCTTTGTCCGTCGTTAATAGAACCTGAAGAGCGCGAGTTGGCTATATTCGATGGAGGTCGACGGGCAGGAAATGTCTGAACCCTATCCGAGATAAAAAGTTAGGCAAGCCCCGGCGGCAAGGAATGGTGACACTCGTGGATGAGACGATACCGACTGTTGCTGTTGAAAGAATTTCCACAAGTCTAGCCGAGAAGTAAACGTGAATGCAAGCAATACTCGGAAAACAAATACCAGGGTAATTTATTATCGTTGCTTATTCCAGGGCACAATCTGTCTTGGTACAGCGGATGTAGCGGTTTCTCCAATGTTTCGGAAGTCGTGTTAATCTGCACATCTCCTAGGGTACCTTGCATACTTGGGGTTTGTACCACCCACTATCATTGCACATTGCGCCCATGTGTCCACAGTGCGGGTTGTGGCCACATGTTTGATACTGTATGTAGAGACACGGGAAGGCTACCCGGCGGCGGCCTCTGTACCGGAGATGGCAAAACATTATACCCCTCTTGCTGATGTGCAGACGCTTCACTTGTTGCTAACTTATGTGTTTTCTTCACATTATCACGATCTTCTACCCACCGACATCCAGAACATCCAGTGCCCGTGCCGATTCTTCACCCTAGAGATACAAGCCCTGTGGTCACAAACAACGAGACAGCAATAAAATCGCAAGTTCTCTAAGGATATTGGCTATGCCCTAACTGGATACGAGAAACAAAACCCACACAAGCCAGCAAACCATGCAGCTTGTGGTAAATCACTCGTGCAAAAATAGGAGAAATAAAATATTGAATGGAAAAAGCAAGAAGAAAATAAAATAACGACAACGAGGAAAGGAAATCTACAGTAGAAGAAACAACAAGAAGGCAAGACCGATACTTTGGGTATACGACAATATACGTGACGCATCATATGCCTTTTCTTAAAAATGAAAAGGAAACGCGGGGGGGAAGGGAAGGTTCCATGCAAAAAAACGAGAATTGGGAAACAAAGCAAAACCCAAAAGATACAGAAGAAAAAACGTGGGCATTCCTGACAGAAGGGAGCGTAAGGCGGATCGCCCACCGCCATCGAAGCTGGTGCCTCCGGCAGCTCAACCCCTGCGACTTTAGCGCTACTGGTACCAAGACTGATATCCGCCGTTGCTCCCGTAAGATGCCCTTGTTCGCTCCCATCTACATCGATCGGCACAATATCGACTGTTAATTTGATCGAACTCACAGCTGGTGTATTTGATTTTTTTTTTTCATAAAATAATCATCATTCCAGCATCGGTGCCCTACGACATTACTTCGTGACGTCCCCCATCTGCTGCTGCCGAAGGTACCACTGTTGGTTACCTACTAGACCATTCCGTCAGACTGCTGAATGCCCTCGAAGAACGGCAGCCCTCCACCGCAACCTGTCTCATCGTCGCAATCGCAGAACAGAGGGAAGTTCGCAACAACTCGTTTGCTTTCGCCGAGGGAGACTGCTGGTTCTGGGTTATCATCCTCGCCAAGCGCGGGCGGAACCTGGGGACATCGATGACGCGAGATACGATGCTGATTAGCGCCTACCAACAGTGACGGTTACAAGGGATGTAGGGCGTACAGTCACCTAAGGAGGCATTGCGTAATGTTGATTTCTATCAGGAACGAGCACGCGAGAACCTCACTCCGCCTCCTTCTCGTAGAGACCCTTGGTCTTTGTTCTCATTGGACAAACTCAAGCATACAAAAAATCCCCTGCGCGACAACACAACTAACTCTGTCGAGCCGTTCAAGCCTGAACATACGACTACAGTAGGTGCAAGGGTGATCAACTCGCACTTCCAAGGCAATCACCACCATTGATGCTAGAACTGTAATGCTGTTTCCTTGAACAACACTCATAACACTCATCGACGAAACGGATGTTCACCTCATCTGAAGCTTGAAGCTTCTTGTGACGGTGCTAGTGGTTCTCACGCATATCATTCGCGAGTGCCGCCAGACCAATGGAGATAACGAGAGGCGGCTCCATGCGGGTGGTGATCCCCACAGCTACAGACAGCAGAACGACCTTAGGTGACCGCTAGAAGCCTCTCCACCAGGTCCCGCGAAAACAGTCGCAGTACACCTGCATTCCAAGCTGCGAACTTGAACCTGATGCCGGTGCATCCCTTCTTTAGTTGCCTTGTTCTTGAGCCTTTTGCAGATGTTGCACCGATGCTGCTTGCCCAAATGAACTCAAGGCTGCAGTGAATTTTCTGAACTTCTCGATTCTCTGTATACCAGCCATCGCTCACCACCTGGAACATTGACGTAGAGGGAGAATATCGAGCTTCAGCACTATACCAACGAAACACAATCAAGGGGTGCCTGCTGGAGTACGAGCACACCTTGACGACGACAGATTGACAATAACCCCATTGCCTATTGCACACATGCTGCGTACCTCGTACTGGTGTTAAACAAGATATTACCGCGGTCTTCTACATTATTTGCTTTTATTATGGAAGTGGGTGGAAGCTTCCATGCTTCCACCGCTTCCATGGAAGCTTCCACCACTTATATGGAAGCTTCCATCACTTCCATGGAAGCGTCCGTCCGTTTCAATGGAAGTGATGGAAGCTTCCATGGAAGCTTCCACGGAAGTACTTGGAAGTTTCCATGGAAGCTTCCGTGGAACTTCCACCGCTTCCATGGCAATGGCGATTTTCTTCATTGAAAGCTGCTTCCATTCGAGCTTCCACGGAAGCAGTGGAAGCTTCCACGGAAAGTTTTGAGTACTTCCACGGAA
>JBBMKB010065265.1:0-15472 GCA_037833945.1 Alaria marginata
GCCAAGCGATTTCACCGGCATTATATAGGGCACCGGCATTATTAAACCGGCATTATAGAGGGACCACTACTGTAATAACATGCATGCCTACGTATATACGTTATAGGCAATTTTAAGCAGGAAACTTGGATCTACCAAAGAATACAGCAAGTTTGTTTGTCGCCGTAGTTTTTCTTCGATGTTTCCCTGTTAAATAGCCCTTCGTTGGAAAGTTGAAGTTTGCAGAGTTTTTGTATTCTGGAGGCATCCCACGGTAGGGGTTCGGCAATAAGTTCCTGAGCTCCTGACATGAGGAGCTCAATACCTCACCCGAAGCATGAAGTCCAAGACTTTCGTTCGCGCAACCCGATCAACATTTCTATCCGCTATTAATAGTTCTTAAACAAAGACACTCGTAAAAATGATTATACCAACCGGTAGTTTCTCACTTCAGGAGCCCAACCGGTCCGGAACATTGGACCCCAAAAAAGTGCAACCCCTACCGTGGGGTGACTCTTGGCTATGATTTGCCGTTGCGATGTGGTATTTTGAGACTTGACATCGCCGAACAATTGCCAAAATGTCGACTTTTTTTTGTTCGCTTGCTGTATTGCAGCGCCAACGATATGCGCGGCCGTGCTTTTCCCTTACCAGTCCGACAATATATATATGCTCGAGATGACTGTTAATACTTGAATACTCTGCCCAACTCCGAGATCTTAGGTGGGGGGTGATAAATAAACACCCCCGGGTCAGCCAATTGATTTTTCCATCCTTTTATATATTTGCATGGCGACACAGGATTATAAACGACGGGCAGATTTGTCGGTAGACGAAGTAGCGGTCTCCGTAGATGCCGTGACGCCAAATCACGGTTTATTGTAGAGATAATTAGGCATGTTTATATCAGGTCTGAGGGTTTTGGGGTCAGACGTGGCGCCAAAATCGGCAGCTCCTCCCCTCATTGTTGGGGGCAGACATCAGGAATAGGTCGGCAAGGCCGAGCCGAGCAACAAGCAAGTCAGGGTTCTTGCTCGGAACGTCAGCAGATTGAGGTAATCGCTGGGTTGGCCGACCCGGCCAGAAATATGTGCCTCTCCCTTCCACCCCCTTTTTTTCGATATAAACGACTCTTAGGCTTATGATAGCAGGCCTCAATCCCATATCGAGCTTATACTTCATGTCGGACTGGTAGGTGTTAATACATACAGGTGGGATGGAGGCATTCATTAATTTGGATTTTTCGGACTCAAAAGTAGGGAAGCGGCCAAAAACAAGTACTTAGCAGCCAAAGCCAAGCCTATAACAGGTATTTGGAAGCCAACAACAAGCCATACACAGATACTTGGAAGCCACAAACAGGTACTTTTATGGATGGGAGGCTTTTGTGCAATTCGCAACGTATCGTTAGAAACAGCCCTTACCCTTCAGGGACGAAATTTCCTTTTCCATGAGGCAGAAGATCCTCCTCCGAGAGGCCCTCTTTCGTGCACAGAACGTCAGCATCCAGCGTTAAATAAAACCTTGTTCGAACCAGCGAAGACGCTAGGAGCTTGAGGGCCATCTGCAAGGCGTACTTGCTCCACCAAGGCTCCACTACCCCCACCCCGCCCCCTGCGCCTGTGGGCAGCAGCAGTCTTTCGTCCACAAAAGTAATCGGGTCTTGATCCGCCCCGGATGGCTGAGCGTTGCGAAAGATCGCCTCGATTTTAGAAATGACGCCTCCTCCTTCCCCTCCTCCTCCTCCTCCTCCTCCTCCTCCTCCTCCTCCTCCCGGGACGATCACGAAAAAATCTTGGAAGATCTCCATTGCGCCGCAAGCGCGAAGCGACGACATGAGAAGCGTTGCACGGGGGACGTCATCGAGGGTGACCAGGAGGACTGCGGACACCCCCCCGTGTGATGGAGGGTGACGAGAGGGCCTCGAAACTGCCGGGGTGTTATTGTTGTTGTTGCTGTTGTTGTTGGTGGTGGTGTCGTCGACGTCGTTGTTAATCTTCTGAACGGTAACCTGCCGTCGTTGTTGTTGGTGTTGTTGATGGGGTGTGGTGGGGGTGTTGTTGTTTTTTTGTTTTGTTGGTGTGGTGTTGGTGTTATTTGATGGCGGTGGTGTGGATGTTTTCGTTGTTGTTGTTGTTGTTGTTGCTGTTGTTGATGTTGTTGCTGTTGTTGTTGTGGTGTTGTTGTTGGTGTGGTGTTGTAGTTGTTGGTGTTGTTGTTGGTGTGGTGTTGTTGTTGTTGCCGTTGTTGTCTTTGTCTTTGTTGTTGCTTCTTTCTCGCTCAAGGGAAAAGGCCAACCAGTGTTTGGAAAAAATCTTTAAACCCTTGGCAAACTCTGACGCCCTCGTAAAAGCTTCGAACCCAGACCCTGCCTAAACCACCAACTTATATGGAAGCCCCTCACAGAATGGACGGATTTCACCCGACAACATCAAAGTCTTATTCCAAGTTCCCCGCGAGATACAGGCGCTCAAAAAGGCGTAAAACGGAAGATTTAGATAAGTTGAGATACTGTTCCCAAGACCACGGGCCTGATAGCGAACGGTGCAGAAACATCCCGGCGGAGAACCTTCGGGATATACAGATGTTTTGACAAGATAGATACTACAAGTGTTTTCACCGACGTGTATATGGAACAGAGAACAGGAGGCGTTCTTACACAGTTATATGATACCAATTGCATTGTGTTCAACGAGTCATCCCACGGTAGGGGTTGCACTTTTTTTTAGGTCAAACGTTCCTGACCGGTTGTGCTCCTGAAGTGAGGAACTACCAGTTGGTATGATCATTTCACGAGTGCATTTGTTTTATTAGGACTACTAGCGGATAGAAATAAATGTTGATCGGGGTTTTGCGCAAACGAAAACCTTAGGAATCGTGTTTCGGGTGAGATATTGAGCTCCTCATGTTAGGAGCTCAGGGACTTGTTTCTGCACCCCTACCGTGGGATGACTGTCACCTGCGATCTTTCCGCGTCTTGGATATCGCGAAGGCCCACCGCAGGGATGACGAAGTCCACGTCGAGCGGAGGCGAAGCGATGGCACGCCCCGTCGCCGTCCGGTGGACGCCTGTTACTCGGGCGACGCCGGAAGCCTTGATCGGGACGAGAGCGCCGTGTGGACTGTCGCCCTCGAAGCACCCCACCGACGAGCCATTCACGGCTAAGCACACTATTCTGTTTGTTATTCATGAGCAGAAACACAACATGTAGGAGGAGACAGGAGACCGGTCTTTATTATTGTTTCTGGACGCGTCAAGCCTCCTTTTTTTTGGCCTTGATGTACTGTTTTTGGTGTGTGGTGACGACCCGTCAAGGGATCACAATGCGAGAGGAGACCGGATCGGTCTTGCTAGACGCGTCACGGTCTCTTTGGGCCTTAATAACCTAGTTTTTAACGCACGGGGACGGCCAGTCTAAAAGTAAAATTATGAGAGTATATAGACCGATCTTTTTTGGGCAAGGCCTCTTTTGGCCTCAACATACTATTTACGGGGGACCATAGTAAATAGGGCCAAATATCGCTAGTAAAAATAGGGAAATATATAGTTTTTTGTGTGTACCGTAGGTCTTGTTTACTGTGGTCCCCCGTACTACCAATATTAACACCAATAGTTTTAATGGATGGAATATTAATACCAGTAGTTTTTACGGATGGTGGCCGTCAGTCAACATGTCGTTTGTTTATATTAAACCGGTGGTTTAGAGACTGTCAAGGCCTCTTCTGGCTTTAGTGCACGTTATAAGGCTTGGTTTTGGTAGGCAATTGGTAACATTTTCACCTTTTACGAGTGGTCAAACGGACAATTAATACTAATAATACCCTTTAATGCCTTAACGAATGGCGTCATTGACCTATATCTTCAAAGAGGAATATACCTATTAAAACGCGCGGCCGAAGTAGCACGCAGCTTGCAAAGATGGGTATCGACCATTCAATTGGCAGAACTCACAGCTGACGTATTTGAAATATACTTATATAAAATGGCGTCGTCGACAGACCATGGGATTTTGGGTTGAGGGTTCGAAGCCCACCATCCACCAACAATATGTTTTTACGACAATCCTCATGTCGAACTTGAAAAATACTCTCCCCGGTATCCCCCGGAAATGGAGCCGCGTGGATATTGACACGTCCGCTCGTATATCCGGCCGATCTGCTATCCCGCCGGCCCAGGGGGGGAGAGTGTTGTAAGGCTTAGTTTGGGTATACAGGCAATTGGTTAACCTTTTTTCCAGTGGTCAAACGGACCGATACCCTCTAATATATATACTACCAGTAGTTCGGTAGGTATAGAGGCGGTCAGCCGAGGGGTCAAAATATGAGACCGGACCGATCTTTCTGGGCGCGTCAAGGCCTCATTTAGTCTTAATATACTACCAGGTATAGTTTTAGAGTACGGGGATAGTCAGTCTAGGGGTCAAAATATCAATGTAGACCGCGGTCTTGCTGGGCGCATCAAGGCCTCTTTTCGGCCTTAACATACTAGTTTTAATGTGTATATATATATGGAGGCGGTCAGTCAAGGGGGTAAAATATTAGAGTGGATCGGTTTTTTTCGGCGTATCCATACCTCTTTTTCGGTCGGGCAAACAAGGCCTGACTCGACCTCAAGGAGGCTCGGGTTGTTAAGCCGAGTTCTCCTAAATCTCGGGGAGATTCTCAGATGTGGTAACACTTCTCCTGGTGAATCTTCCATGGGTACATGTGCGGCAACCATTCTACGAACCTTTCCCAAAACCTGTCCTCCACATTTTGGCCTTAACCCCTTCACGACTGGAAACCCATTTTTGGGGACAAATTACTTCGAATTAGTATAGGGCCGGAATTTGAGGCTCTCAAAGGGTTAATACACTAAGCATCTATGAACTCGTCTGGGCTGGGCGGTGTTACTTCTTGTCGGAATGCTTGCAGGGGTGGCTACCTTGTTTTCTTTAGTTTCCAAGAGTTTTTCGTTCCCCCCGAGTCATCCCACGGTATAGGGGTGGGGTGCAAGTAGAAGTTTCTGAGCTTTCAACGTGATGAGCTCAATGCCGCACCCGAAACATAACTTCGAAGGCCTTCGTTTGCGCACCCCGACCAACATTTCTATGCACTACTTAAGTCCTGAAACAAGTATACGACCTGGTACAGTAGATAAAATTATTTTATTGACCGGTAGTTCCCAGCTTGAGGAGCTCAATCCGTCAGAAGCGTTTGGCCCAAAAAATGCAACCCCTACCACCGTGGGACGACTCCCCCTCTTTTTCAGCTTGGGCCTCCCCCTTTTCAAGCTTGGGGCACCTCCTGGGATCTCAAGCGAAGCACACCCCGAAGATCCGAAGGGGAAGATTGTACACTACAGTATAGGCCCGCCAATAAAAAACGCCTATTTCGAGTGAGCTTCATTTTCGAATTTTGCAATCAACCTTGAGTAACGACGCGTGCTACGATAGAGGTAGCACTTTTTGGCCTTTTCGTTTTCTGAACGACGGACCTCCTTAACCCAAAATTATCGGGATTTTGTTGCTTTTCTCCCAACAAAATAGTTGTTCACCTAAACCATGAGGTTTTTCGTCAGGGAGCACTTTTAGTTTTGCCCAAATCACTTACTATTAGTATAGAGCTCCTTAAGTGAAGAGCCCCAGAAAAATGTCGGTGCACCTCTGTCGTAGCATGCGTCTGGTGCTGCGTTCGATGAGTAAGCAAATATAGATTCGCGGTCTGTAGCCACTGCGAGGCGTACAAAAGCCAGAAACTGCATCGCAGCTTCAGCTGCCCAACGAAAAACGCCTCACCATGTATGATCCCGCATCATCTGCCCGAAATGGTTCTGTCCAGGGACCGCTGTCACCTCTAGAACCCCAATCAGCTCCAAGCTGATCGCTGAGTTCTCCAGAATCGAGATGTAACGCGAGGCGCAACATGAGGACGAGTCTTGACGCGCCGCCTTTACGCGACGCGGAAGCAGTCGCAACGCCAGCAGGGGTTGTCCTCCACCGATACGACGCCTCCTCTCCCCCACGAAGCAGCAGAGCTTCCGTGGTGGACCCTTGGCCGAACCACAAGGCACGATCGGTGAGGTTCGTGATAACGTAGCGCTTACTCCGCTGCCGCGGCTGTCGTTGCGGGGGCGTAGAAAACGCTGATGCCAAGGGCTTCATACCCTCCACTCCGGCGACGCGCGTCTCACCCATTGGGGAGCCTTCCCCGGCCCCGATCGCTCCAGAAGGTTGCTGAGACAGCTCGGCGATGCACTGCTCCACGCATTGCATTGACGTCGCCGATACGCTAACAACAGCGTCCTGCACCTCCACAGCAGCCGCCGCGACAGGCCTGACAGGAGACAGCAAGTCTTCGTCGCCACCCACAGCACCACCTCTGCCGCCGGTCGTGGCCAAATCCCATTTCACTAGAGCGTGAGACAGGAGCGGCAGGCGGAGGAAGTTCGAGAAGTCCTGTACGTCAACAGCCACCTCGGCGCTACCTCTCGTCGTCGCGGCCAGCGATCCGACCGCTGAGCTTGCCTCCGCGAAGACGCTGGCGTCACTGATGACCACGCGGACGATCTCTTCCAGCTGCACGAAGGCGCCCCTTTCTCCCCCTCCAGGCGGTGGCCGAGACGACACCAACGAGAGCGATGACGACGAGGATCTGTCATTACCGTCTGTCAACACGGCAAGCGTAACCCTCTGGGCAACCAGCGTCGTGGAAAAGTAGGACGGACCCGCCGTAGGACCCACCGGCGATGAACGGACCGATAACGCTTGGAGAAGGAGGGAGCTCCACGTGGAGATGGCGAAGGGCTCAGGGAAAGCCGCGGCGGCGGCGGTGTCTCGGGACCGTAGCCAAGCCGGAATTCGCCACGAGAGGCGCCACGTACGGGCAAAGAAGGGCTGAGACGGTTCTACCGTGACACGTTGCCGACCAGCAAAGCCCACGTTTGGAGATCCATTTGACGCGTGGCAAGGTACGTTGAAACGTGTTGCCGCCTGGTGGGGAAAGTGTGTATTGGTGCCGAGGGAGTGTTTAAAAGCGTCAGTGCAACGTGCGGGGATCGGCAATCGCATCGCGCTCAATCTCGTGCTGACGTGCCTCCGGTGAAGCTTTGACCTCCACGTTTTCGTCGCACACCTATGATGCGACACACGGTTACATGTCATGAAGGCTTCAAAGTATGCACCAGGTGCCAGTACGTACAGCGGTTATTTGATTAAAATATTTGGGTGCCGAGGAACGGGTACACCAGCCAAAGTCTATTTCTACTGTACGAGCAAATCACACACTGGCGCGCGCTGCCGCGAAATGTAGAGCTGAGCGAAGACACCCCCAGCTGACACGAAGACCACCTGCCCCCACTAGCCACTCCGCAGGTCTCACCTCAAGTGTTTGTGTCAAAGGATCCATGAAGCTAAGCTCCACTTCCAATGAATCAACGGCCAGCCCCTCCAACAGCGGGACGACCCCCCTTAAGGGTGCATACGGTAAAGCGATCTGAGCCACCCGCCTAAGCCCCCAGTAGCGCCACTCACAGCAGTGCACCCAGCCATCAGCTACCTCCTCTGCGCTCGTGTGTGCTGCCGTGCCTTCGTTCTCACTCTGGCTCTCTCGAGGCGGCCCAACTCCATAGAATACAGCTTCCCCAGGCTCCGGTGTTACGGTCGTCTCCTCAACGGACTCCGCGCACTCTACACGCTCCAAGGCGCGCAAGTCACCAATGTGCCCTCGGTTTTGCCACTGCTTGCCGGTCGCCGTTCCGTGTTCGCGTTGGCCTCGCGCCAACTTAGTCGCGGTAAGGCTCGCGGTGGCCATGGCTGGGAAGAAAAGGTTGGCGAGGATCTCTAGGCTGCGCGTGTGGACGGCGCCGAACCTCAGGTAGAGCTCGTCGACATAGATGCCGGCATGCCACCCTCGCGCGGCCGACAACTTCGACGCGATGCCGACCGCGGCGCCGGGGGCCGCTCTAGGCCGAGTCAAGTGGGCGTCAATGTCGAAAGGTTTGAGTATGGTGTCACCTTGTTGGTCGGTCCAGCAGGGGCCACCGGGGTGGTCGTCTTCCCGGAGGGTGGCATCACCATCAGATCCAATGCCACGTTTCACCCCGCAGGTCACCCGAGATAAGCGGGCGAATACCTCCGGCCCCACTAGCGCCCTGCCCGCGCTCCCAGCCCGGCCATGCGCACCTTCGTCTCTGCTTACTGTCGCTCCACCTGCGTCGGCTGGCCAGGTGATTGCCCTCACGAAAACGTGAGAAGCGCCAGCGATCAAGGCAGGCCCACCAGGGTAAGAGGACAGCTCGATCGAAACCTGAGACGCGAGAAGCCTCACGCTGGCCGACGCGGTCATTGCCGACTTCTCGAAGTCCGTGGACACGCGTTCTCCCGCCGAGCTTCCGCGCTCAAGCCCAACGCCGTCACACGGAGGGCTTTCATCGCGAGCTGCCGAGGCCGAGGTGGCGCCGCTCGAGTGAAACGGCGTGACGACTGGCGGCAGAAAGTGGGGAAAAGGCACCTCTGTTGCCTCTGAAGAGCCCTCCGCGAGAGGGATAGGCGTAACGTACGACGTCAACGAGCAAATGATGCTTGAGTTGACGTGAATGTCGAACGGCTGCACCTGGGGTGCAAAACATTACAATGTGTCCCCAGGAGCGGTGTGGGATCAATGAGGGGGGGGGTGTTATAGGGAACGCTGTGTTGCATGTTGCAGCTTGAAGGCAAGCGTCGAAGTTCTCCGCCGAAGACGGACCCTTCGCCATACCATAGAACGTTGCAGTAATAAAACCGAACACATTTGGCTGGGGCGCGTCTGCACAAACGAGAAGAGAAGACAACCGCCCCTGCCTCCGCCCCTGCCTCAGTTATTTAGCACTTCATAGAGTGCGAAGCCTCCGCGTATCTGTGCCTGCTGCCTGCTACCGGCAGGGCAAAAACACACGAGCGGTTTCCAGCTATTTTTTCCTTAATCTTCTCGAAAACGCGATACTGACTAAAGCAGCCCTTCGCCCCAATCGAGTATCACCTGGATCACCACGTCGAGCTGAGGTTGCGTAGGACCCGGTGTTCTTGGCCCCACCAATTGCACGTCCGGCACTCGAACCTCCATGCGCAAAAAGTCCTTACCAGATTCTTCCGATTGCCCAGAGCGTCCCAGCACGCGATAACCGCACCCGCTCCTGCCGCGTTCAGCTGCCATGGCCAACCCAGCCCCTGATCGCATCGGTACGCCAACTTCCTGAGACCAGCTGTTCACCGATACATGCCGTACGGTTAGGGTGCCCCCCCTTGTCAGCCGTACGCTTGCGACGTCGATTTCCAGAACTGGCGGGAACGGGCCGTTACGCTTGCCTACAGCGAGCACGCACTGTACCAGCGGTATCCGCAGCGACATTGAAAGGAAGTTTTTGACCTCGGCGATATTGCTGACCGATGATGTGTTTGCTGCCGGTGTTGTAGGCGTGAAACTGGCAGCAGTCTGAGTCTGATGCGCCGACAGCGAAGGCACCGGGTCCTGCTGTCCGCCGGTGGCGGGCGCAGTGGTGTCATCACTGGCAAGGTTGGCTGCTGTCTGTGTGGAGCGCCGGCGTCTCGGTGGAAGCGCCCCCGGGTAATCAGCCGCGATGAAGGCCTGTGCCACGCGAACGCACAGATCAAAGTGCGACTGTTCTAGATACAGCTGCACGGAGGAGAGCGAAATATCCTGCCGGCACCGATCGAGCCGGTCGTAAAACACGGCCCATCGCAAATCAATAGGCACGCACAGCGGGGTCGAATTCGTCGAATATTTGACACGACCGGTAGGACCACGGGCACCGGCCGCCGCCGGCAGTAGTGAACGCCAATCTTCAAGGAACGACATTCCAGCCGGGCCGATGAAACCCGACAAAGCAAGAGTAGTCTCATCGTCTATCGGTTCATCTGCCGCCAGCGATGACGATTGCGTCGGTTCAAGTCCCGCATGCGGCGTGACGGCAGCCGCCGCCGCTGCAGTGTTCTCCTTGATTGTCACCACCCCAGCTGACACGTGAATCCCACGAGCGCCGTCGGCGAGCGAGGCCAGGAGTACTGCACTGCAGCCTCGAATATCGATGTTGTAGGAGATAACCGCGATTCGTCTGGGCGGCATGTCAGCCCTCGATCGGAATGATCGGAAGGCGTTCCCCCCGAAGCGATTGTAGTGACCCACCAGGAGGCGGAAACTAGGGGGATAGCACGCGAGCAAAATCGGGGTCAAATGCAGCGAGAGGCTGTTGACCAGCCGTCCCCGGGGGCCTGAACTCGTCGACAGGACCGAGAACGCTTCGGTTGGTAATTTTGTTCCGTCCGCCTCTCGGCCTCCTTCGCTAAGCCTAACGATAAACGGTTGCGTGTACGAGGGTCCGACTGACCCATGTTCACCGCTCGGACCCTTTCTCGCAAACAGCCATGCCGAGAATAAATCACCCCCGGACATGCCTACGTCGTTGTCGCTCCCAGGGACCTGCCCGAGGAAGGCTCCGATCAACCGCGCAGCTTCTCGCGGAAGAGCAGGTGCGTTTCTCCAGGGGTCCCGCCGTTGCGTGGCCTCGACCGTCTCAAAACTCATTCCAAAGGAGGCCGTGCTGCCGGCTCCCGGTAATGTTTCGCCGACGCTCTTCTGCTTCATAGATACTTCACCAACGACTATGTTCGCGGACACCGCCGACGGGCTGCACGGGTCGCCAATAAAATCGACGTCGACGCCGCGCACCCTCAACTTGAACGTGAAGACCTTCGGCACGCGACTACTTGCCGACGCCGCCGCCAGGGCCGATGGCCTCGCTGGTGGCCCCACCATATAGCGTATGAACGACCCAAACGCCGCGCAAAACGCAGGGGTGAGGCCGGCGCGCACGTGCTCGCTCTCGAGGGAGACGGTCGTGGCGTTGGTGCTTGGTCTTAATGTCACGATTCCCCGCGCAGCGCAACAGATGGCCGGTGGCAGCGCATCCTCAGGCGAACATCGGGCGCCATAGAGCGCATGGAAAACCTGGACATCATTGGCAATCACGTTGATGTCCAAACCCGCACTGGCGCTTCCACCGTTGGGTGTGGGCAGTCTCTGATGAGCAGGACGCGTACCCAGGTGAACACCTTTTACTTCAAGGTTAAGTTCAAACGGAAGGTGGAGTTTCACCACCGACCCATTGGCAGTGAACTTCACCGACGGACTTCGTCTACTTGCCGCTGTGGAAGAGCTTGCTCTAGCTCCACCCACCGCGTCTCGCGCCGCCATCCCGACGCCAACACGAGAAGCTCCCGCCGTCCACGCGTCAAGCACCCGCATCACCTCTCCCACAGCCTTCTTGGTGTTGGCATAGTGCAGGGTAGCGGATTTGAAAGCGCTCATGAGCTCAATGTCCGTGGTCCCTTCGTCGTCACCGAAGGCCTCCAGAGTCCAGGACAACCCCTCGCCACCGTCTTCGCCCGGCATTGCTTCAAAGAGCGCCACGTCCGCAACATCCCTGCGGGACCCGGCTGCTACCGGTGCTCCACTATCACCACCACGACCGACGCTCAATCGACGCATGTTTCCCTTCACCTGACCCCCACCACCCTTAACGGCTCCACCAAGGCTAACTCCATCGAAGGATGCTCCAACCTCGCGGCGCCAGCAGCGCTCCCATTGATCGTTCGGCGTGCCTCCCCTGCCTGCACCATATCCGTAGTCAAGGCTAACCCTGGCTCCCGCAGTGTCTCCCGTCATTTTTCGCGCCAGCAGGCAAACTTCGAGGACCACCAAAGCAGCACCGATGCTGGCACCCACGTGCAACGACTCCACCGACGTGTTGAAGAGGAAATCGGGCACGCCGCGGGGGGAACTGATCGGCCGTCCTAATCCATCCATTCCTCCAACCCCCGCTTGCCCTATGACCTCACTCAAAATTTCGGCAGTCACTCGGGTGCCGCTGAGCTGCATGAGGCGGTGGGTGCCGGGAAGGGAGGCCGCAACGAAAACTCTCCGCACCGACCGCGGCGACGCCGACGCCGCCCTCTCTTCAGCAGCAAGAGCCGACGCGTCCACAAACGTGACAGAGAGGTTGCCAAGTGACAAAGAGCAAACCCTCTGGGACATCTCGCTTTCCCGTCGCTCAGAGGAGGTAGCCGCATGCCACCCACGCAGATGTTGTTGACTACTTCCGCGGACGACAGAAGCCGACTCGGACCCGCTGATGTCAAGCCCGCCAAGCGAGAGGACGCAACAAGCGACCTGGTCCAAGCCACGTGGCGAATAATCACCGCCGCGTGTTCCCGCTCCACCACAACCACCAGCATTGTCGAGATTTAGAGCCACCGCCACGGAACGCAACGCAAAATTGAACGACGTCTCCCATGTAGAGGCAGAGGAGAACGACTGTACAAATGGCAGAACCCTAGGGCTCGACACCGCGGAGCCTGCATTCGAAGCACGTGGCGACAGCCTGTTTGCCCGCCCCAGCAGCCCTTGCCGATGGGCCAATACAGCAGCCGCGGAAGCGAGCTGCTGCTCATCGGCTCCGTATGCTTGCTTCTCCTCGCTGTCTGGGTTCCCCGCGGGACGGCTCAAAGACCCCCTCTTCTCAGCTTGTCTTCCAACGTCCGCGAACTTCAGGAGTTTTTCAAGCAACGCCTCCGCAACTTGTACACGCAGCTCACCCGCGGCGATATTGTGGCTCGTCACGGTTGACGTGGCATCACCGATCGAGTGGGGATCACCGCCACCAGCGCCCTCGCGTAGTGCCGCGCTACTCTTCCGCTTCAACAAGCGGTACTGCAGTGCACACTCCTCCGGCATAGTCTTCGTTGCAGAGCACGACGGAGCGTCCGCCCACCACGTCGGCGACGGCGATGGAGTCGCTTGCGCCGACGTTGGTCCTCCTCGCCCCCCCGGAACCCCCTCGCTCTTTGGACTCGCCTCTGTAAGGCCCAACTCACCGCCGGCACCACCTCGCGGCAGCCTTCTCACACGTTCTACCAGCAACCGCTGAACGTCCGCCACAGGCCTACGATCTACCTCGAGGTCAGGCGCCGCACTCTCCGCTCCCACGCCGTCCGCCGCTTCTGCGCTAGCGGTCGGCGCGGCAGGAGCACTCGCTTCTCCCCAAGATACGACAGGTTCGGCCTGATCAAACATATTTCCCGACGCACTCGGCGTCCCGTGATACGACCGTTCCGGAGAGGCAGCGTCGCCGAGGCCCGCCTGCCGAACAACTATTGATGAAACTTCAACCTTCACATCCGCCGATAGCTCATCACCCCCTGCGAAACGTTTGCAGGAGGGGGACGTACGTGAGTCGGACAGAACGTGCCAAGGCAGAAACACCGCCAGCACAAATGGTGTATATCGCTAAATTTCACCACGACGCAATGGTGCGGGCCACATGCTAAGTATCGGTGCTTTTCCACATGTAATGAGCAAGGCAAGCGTGCGTGCGTGCGTGCAGCAATCATGTCGCAAGCGCAAACACCATATCGGCGTATAGACCTCGTCTTACGTCTAAAATGCCGCAGTCAGAGAAACGTGCGAGTCACTGCGGGATTAGCAACTGCTATGGTAGGGGCGGCAAAAATATTATCAACGAAAGTTAAGCGGCCCTGTGACGCTTGCCTGCTAGGACGTGGGCGTCTAGCACAAGTCCTTTCACCTCCGCCACGACGAACGCCACTGGAGGTCGCAAAGGTTGCTTCCTGTAACGGGAGGAAGATATCGGTCGACAAGGTAGCGGTTGACATCGGCGCTATTGACAGCGGCTGCGAACAGTGGCTGGCTGACAACCAACAAACAAAAAGGTAGAACATACAAGCACCTCATATAATTCCTCCGTCAAATGCGTTTCCTCGGGTCATGACAGTCGATAGGCTGACAGCCTGAGCTGGGCGCAGCGGCAAAACAACGTCGCTGAGCCGAGCCTGCCGCATTTCTTCCGTCACGCTTGCGGAAGCTCCGTGCGGTAACTCGTTACAGTAGATCAATACTACGGATAGTAAATGTCCCCGCTCTATTAATGAGCGTCGGTTGTGGTCCACCCAAGGGGTTGTTCGTGGAGGGCCTGGCCTGCGCACTTCCACTTACGTTTCCCCAATTTTGAAGCTTGCCAATTCAGTCCTTGCAGGCCGTTATCACTGCCTAAGGCAACATACACAAAACCTGAGCGTGCCCTCCTGGCTGCTGGCGAAGACCTAGACACCAACAGCATACCTAATATATGGCGTCGTACAACCGCAGAAGTAATTTTATTGTATGCTTGCAATAACTCACCGGGCGCTGACAGGAGCGGAGAGAACGCTGACGTTGCCGAGCCCATGCACGGGAACAGATATCGACTCAGGCTCGTCGTCCGCTGCCGCCTCTTCGACGTCCTTCTTTTCGCCAAAGTCCCCCCCCTCTCGCTCGTGGTGTGTCAACAAGTGCAGCTGAACACTACGGATGGACGCCGACGCCACCACGAACATGGCGTCACGATCCCGCGACTCGAACGGCGCTGGTAGCGAGTTGAACAGTACACGGCGGCGATGGTGCACGCAACAGGCCAGAAAAGGCGAAAGGGGCTTAGGGGGATCCAATGCGACACTACTGTAGCATCAAGCGATCTCTGCCCTGGGCTGGTGGCATAATGCGGGGTGGTGCTTCAGGATGGTTCGTGCAGCTGAACTACTCAACATGGAACAGCGGGTACTCGGAATTCCATAAGAAAAATACATCGTCGTGATCTTACCTGGACTCCCTCTATCCGGTGTGCCATGGGTCGACTTTGCGTTCGACGCCTTGTCCAAGTCGTCACGCGGATCACCACCAGCGTCTTCAAGAGCAGCTTCCTATAAATGGACAATAACATTGGGCGATATCATAGGGTAACGGCATGGTTAACAACAAAGTTCGACCAACAAACTCCTGGCCCGCGTGCATTGCTCACCAAAATTCCAAGTGATTTCACCAGCACTAACGTCTTGCTTTGCCGGCACTCCTACACTGCGTTCTCACCCGGCGATAACGCTCCGATACACTCACAGCGTCGACACTTGGGCCCTTGCATGGTACGACGCCATTTTCTACATTGAGCACGAACGCTCGGAGCCGTACATTACGACAGCTCACCCTCCAAAAAGGCCACCATCTGCTTGCGGCCGGCTGCGCGACCTCTGGGACAAGACGGGGGTCTTCATGCCCGAGGGGTCGGGCCGACGTATTTCGGCTGGCATTCCTCGCTACGTGATGCACCGCGCTCTCGATGAGCTCCTTCACCATCTGCACCTGCAGGTTGCTGGAGATCAAACGGTGTCGGCCGCAGGCACAACGAGGGTAAAGTATCGCGGATCAGGCAAGGATGCACTCGCTGCTCAATTCACCTCAAACGAAACAATGGCGTGGGGCAAGCAGACGTTTGGCAACGGCATAAGTCTTGAGTACACCGCGCGGCCCTAATCTCTGGTCGGCTCCCCAAGTAGGTGAACAACGCACCGTGTGCCCCGTGTCTAGCAACAAGCACATGGGGGGGGGGGGGGGGGAGGTAGGCTTGTGT
>JBBMKB010065276.1:0-12157 GCA_037833945.1 Alaria marginata
GAGTGACTGGAGCCTGTCCTGTGACCACGGACTTGATTTTTGCAATGAGTGAATGTGAGAACAACAACAACAACAACGTTCGCCCACCGTCAATCTTGACAGAACTACCTCCTTCAGCTGCTCTCTATCAAACCTCGTGCAAGCGTACAAATGCTTCTAATAAAGCAGCGTGTTGGATACTCTCAATGATAGCAGGCTTGTATTGGGCTCCTATAATACGGTGATGAGATGCATCGAACCCATCACCGTGGAAGAAATAACAAAAAATGAGTACATTACATGGCCGGCGTTGCAGCTTCGATCGGGAGTCCTGGTCTACAACAATCCCTAATCGAATATTCATAATATAATGTGTAACTCCCTGATAGCTAATGCCGGTGCTGCGCCACGAGCACACCCGAAAAATCTCCCCGAATATTTTGCTACTGCAACAGTCTATTGCCACCATTTAAAAAAACATTTTTTTGGCAACGGACTATTGCTGGCGCCTTCCAGGGGACCAGTACCTGATATATTGTTATACACCATGGTAGCAGTCTAATGCGTCAAATCCTTAAATCTGTGGCCGCAGGCAACTTATCTAAACAGACACCTTTCAGCAATAGTCTTTCGTCGTCGCTTAAATCGTGTCTGAAACTGTTGTTGCGGCAATATCTATTACTGTCACTCTTCAACCTTACTTGTTGACGGCAACACGCCTTAACACTTAAACACATAACACTCCAGCACTATTGCTATCAATGGATGACGATAGACTTCCCCCAACCAATTGTTACCCTAATACAAAGAACAGTTGATACTATGAATAGCCTAATAAAAACGACACCGACTAAGGAATTAATCTCGAGACTTTGAAATCTTTAAAAGGATGGCAACTCCGGTCGCAGAGGCAAAACAAACAAGCGCCATCATCTATACTTGCTCTCACGAGAGCCTAGCCCCCCTCCCGATCATCCCGATACAACACACCACTACAAACAAAGCGGCCGCGACTCGTATACATTCAATGAAAAGGTTTGATGCTGCTGTGATAGTGCTTAAATCGGTGGAGCCGCACAAACGTTTCTCACGTTGGGATACACAAAACGTGCATTATGCAGCCAAACCCGCCCCTTGCCTTCGTGAGGAAATACAACAAATACCGATCGACATAGCACACCAGTCCCCGGCAGCACGTCGAGCCCAAAACTTAATTGATTACCACATTGGCCCCCCATCCAACTTGGGGGCGAGGTCGGGCGGGGCGAGACGGGCGGGGGGCTACTCGTACAGACACATGATACGGTGGTAGAGGTGCACCATTAGTATTTGCCTTCTAAGGGTCCTCACTTGAGGAGCTCTACACCCCACCCCAAAAACTGATTTGGAGAAAATTGAAAGTGCAACCCGATGAGCAATCCCATGACCTATGTGGACGAAAAACTCATATTGCAAAACAGGAAGGACATTCCTATACTATTAGTAAGTCATTTTAGGTTGAGGAGCCCCGTCATTCAGAAAATATTTTCGCCAAAAAGTGCTATACTAAAAGTAGTATTAATACCTCTAAAGTAGCACGCGTCCACAGTGACAATCTTCCACTCCGTCGGTCCGTGGCATGAAAGACATACTTGACAAGTCGCCGTAGGTCTTCGTTGCTGCCTTGCTGATGTAGTGGGCCGGACCACCAAGATTACTGTAGTCTCCTGCCCCACCAGTTATTCATAGCTTGTGCCTGTCGTGGGGTGCACCTGCGAGCCAGATAGCTCCACTCCCACGTAATGGATGTCCTTGGGTTTACGCCAGGCAATCAGCTGCAGGACCAAGAACGTCACCACTAGCACGGCCACAACGGCCATGTAAAGCATCCGCCATTCTTCCCCTATGTCTAACAACTCGAACCCCCCGACGCACTGAAGCCCACGGCAGACGCCAGCGAACACAAGCAACGAGACAGTGGCACACGGGCAAGGGGAGGTGTGTGAGATGGGTATGTGATCAGGAGAGCCAACTCCTCCGCCCAAACAAAACGTGCCAGCGAACGTAGCATGCGCGTTGCATTGCAAACGACGGCAAGACAATTTCACCTCTCGCGCTTTTCTGCTTGAACTCCAAGCGCCCCCGCCGCCAACGGCTCTACTCTGCCGACCACGGCCTGCAGCCAACAGCAATCTCCGTACCCCCTTACCCCTTTCCGTGTGTCGCAAAAGCTATGGTACGCCGGGTAACGACCGCCCCGACCGCTACATATTCACCACGCTTTGAACGATCTGTTATAGTAGTCGACCTCGGCGAAGCCAAAGCGGAGTCGCACCATTGGGACCTCCCATAGATCATATTGTGCTGAGTGGAGAATCTTAACTTCGCGCAAGGGGGGTGGTATCACGCAGTGTCAATATGGTAAGGCACCCACGAGGCAGTTACATATTATCCCAATTGCTGTCTCTGGAAGGGCCACACCAGATTTAGAAAATATATATTCGAAGCTGTCATTCACATGCAAGAAAGTATGCACAAGGTGCGGAAGTCCGCCTCACAAGTGGTTCTTAGTAGGATGCAGCTCACCCTTCATGCGACTCGCCGAACGCCTCACGACGCTTTGCGCTTGGTGCACGCGATGTCTGCCTGGTCGGTGAAAACCCGACGTGCTTCGTCCCGGCATCGTAGGGATGCGCGGCGGGTCCATGGTCTTAAAACTACGGCTATGCAATAAATGAGTACACCCCCATAACCCCCCCCTGCAATCAATGTCTGCCTGGTTAGTAAAAACTACGCGTACTCCGTCTCGGAATTGTAGGGGTGGAAGGGTGTATGGTCCTATTAATAGGGACTACGGCCATGCATGCTACGATTACACCCCCCGGCCCCCCTTACCCTCTCTCCCTTTGCTTTTACTCTTACCTGAATACCCGCGACGATAATGGCGATGTACCCCAAAGCCTTGTGTGAAAGGGACCACGCTCGCCTCACCATGGATGCCGGTGCCGGACTTGGCGCCTGGAGAAAAAATAAGGAAAATTCCAAGATGCCATCCGAAGCACAGCGGCACAGGGCGGGGTATTTCACAGATTTCACTATGCAATCGATGCAGGGTAATCAAGCGAGGAAGATTGAGTTCCGCTTGCAAGCAGCAGCAACAGCCAAGCTCTCGAGCTCTCAAGCAAAGAAGAAAGTAAGCCATTACGATTGATAAGTGTTGCATATCCCCCGAAGAAAAAAGGAAAAAAACAACAAGGTCACCCGCCAAAATTATTTCAACGCAGGTCGTGACGGCAATCCCACGATGACAAAGCTTCAAATAAGACATAGGCGCGGCGCAAAATGCAGCACACACTCACCACAACAAACGTTACAACAACACATGGCCCCCTTTTCCTTGCCCACAAACGCCTCATACTTACTCTACGGCACAAAATCCTTAGATCAGGGCGCGCGGTATTTCGCGATACCAGCAAGAAAACGCTTCCAAATGTTGATATGGCATGAAACGGCGCACTCCCCGTAGATATTCAGCCGTAGATATTCAGCTACAGTCACGAAGTACGACTGTGTATCATATATGTGTTTTCTCGCCACCTTCGCTTTCTCACCACTTGATCATCCCGTTGTTGCGCGATAGGCGCCCCGCTAGGTTGGTTGCTCGGCCGGAAGACAGCGGCAACCACTTGGAGCATCAGAAAAACTGTCAGGACCGCACCCAACAAGCCATGTGGGCTGTCGTAGTGGTCTATATATACGAGAGGGGCGAGAGGGGGGGTAATATATACGATCGGGAACAGGACTCAGTGCACGCAGCATGAAGAGTGGAAGCAAGGGCGGGGGAGGGGGGCATTCATGGTCATGCATGGCTGTAGTCTTAAGCCCGTAGACTCTCGCACCTTTACTCGTACAATGCCGGGACGGAGCACGGGGGCTTTTGACCGATCAGGCAGACATTGCGTGCACCAAGCGCGAAGCACCGTGAGGTGTTCGGCAAGTCGCATGAAGGATGAGCTGCATCCTACAAAGAGCCGCTTGTGAGGCGGACTTCGGCACCTTGTGCGTACTTTCTAGCATATGGATGACAGCATCGAATACTCGTGGGGCGGGGGGGGGGGGTTCAACCATGTCATGCATGGCCGTAGTCTTAAGACCACAGATCTTCGCGGGGGGCGACACACACAGCACGCACGACCTATCAGTTAGCGTGGTGTGCCGGCCAGTTTGTACCGAATCCACGCGCACTTTGAAGTCGATCCCGACAACAGCACCACCAGCCAACACAATTTTTTTCGTGACCACAACAGCAGCAGCGGCCAAGACAGTCTCAGAGGCACTACGCCACGCCTGGCATCGCCACCAACCCATGAAGCCTGCTGCTTCAGAGGTATTAATACTACTAATACTAGTAATACTAGTAATACTACTATTAGAATTGCACTTTTTGACCATTTTATTTTCTGAATGACGGGGTTCCTTAACCCCAAATCGTCGGAACGTTGTTCTTTTTTTAAATGTGACTACTTGTATACCTAGGCCATGGGTTTGTTCATCGGGCTGCACTTTCAGTTTCTTCAATACCAGTGTTTTGATTCTTCAAAATCAGTGTTTGGGGGAGGTAGAGAGCTCCTGAAATGAGGAACCTAAGAAAGAAATGGTGTGCATACCTCTACCGTAGCATGTTTTCATGGCGACCACATTTATACGGGTGGAGGAATGCACGAGACAGTCCCAGCTGTAATAATTTTAAAGCTTGACCCGCGCTTGAGGAACAACATATCTTAGTGTGGGATTGTCTGTGCAGTACGTTTTCATGGCGACCATTTGTATACGGGTGGAGGCATGCACGAGACGGCCCCAGCCTTAATCCTTTTGGAGCTTGACCCGCGCTTTAGGATCAACATATCTTAGTGTGGGATTGTCTGTGCAGTACAGTATCAAAAGGGTAAACCTCTAGTCTTGACTGAATATCACATGTGACCGCCAAGACACTGTTGAAACAACCCCACACCCCTGACAATAACGCCTTCACTAACCAGAGCCGGAGTCTTCTGTGAAGGACACAGCCACGAAGAAGCCGACGAAGGCAAAGAGGGCGCCGAGAGTCTGCAGCCCCCTGTGAGCGAAAAAGCCGAACTCAGCAAAGCTATGCGAAAAGCGGCCGAAGATAATGCCCACGGGAAAGCACACGCTCCAGCCAATAACCATCAACCTGTTCGTTGGGAAGGAAGCAGGTGGCGGAGGGCGTGTGACAACCGGCGGTGAGTGGGTCGCGTCACATTGTGCCTCAAGGTCCATTCAAACTGCTGCCATAGAGGGGGAGAGGCTGTCGGCATGCTACATGTCCCCCTTCAACTTGCTGTCGACAAGGACGGGATGATGCATGCAAGCCGTGGTCGATGAGTCGTGATAAATAGCGTAGGCGCCATTGACGAGTTTTCAAGGAGTATTTGACAAGGGCATTTTACAGCAGGGGCACCGAGATGCTTGCGTGCGTCGCGCCTGCAAAGCCACTGTAGCAATACCTGCGTGCGGTCTACATGGCATCGCCGAGAGCTCGAGCGCTTGGCGCGTCGGGTGACACACACAGGGGTATGCCGTGAAAACGTTACCAGCCGCGGCTCGTATCGTACAGCTGAGTACAGTATGGGCCCGTCAACAAGAAACACACAATATGAGCAAGGCTTGGAACCATATCTCAACACCAAACTTGAGCAATCTTGAGCGTAAGCAATAATATACGGCAGGATGTAGGGTAGCGCTCGCTGCTGAACACAATGTATGAACCGAAATCTCTTACAGTAGCGTCCCCCGAAAAGTGAGCATGGCGTTCATACCAGAACTGGGTTATTTCTTTTTCGTGGACGTACAATATTTCGGCGCGAGTCGACGAGGGAAGAAAGTGCTGAATAATTACCACGATAAAAAATAAGGCGACTACCGCAGCGGGGAGGGGGGAGAAGAGCCTGCCTAGTGGCCCCGAATCTGAGTTACGATTAGGGAGGGAGGAGGAGGGAAAAAAAGTGCGAAGACAATAAATGGGATGAGCTAAACAAAAAATAAAAATGTATTCGTATGTAAAGCGTGCGGGAGGGCTCAGCCGCTTTCTCACCAGGCGTGCGCGTACTGCTTTGCGGAAAGATCAAGGTTCGAAGTCTGGACGTTGCAGGAGTCCAGGGTTAACGTGACGCGGCCGTCGACGACATGCTCAACGAACGAGTTAGAGCGTCCCCATGCGTAAATCCAGACTGTCTCTCCCGCGGCACTCAAAACCTGCCGCACGTGCCCGGACGCAAAAACACGGGGGAAAAGGCGAATCGGTGAAAACGAGAGAGGACCGGATAGGCATTGTACTGCTACTGTCGGCGACCCTCAATAGATGCTGTAAACTGAGATTCGGATACCGATAACGAGAGTGGACTAAATTGGGGCTCATATGTAGACTAAATTGGGGCTCATATGTAGCAAACGACGAACGCGACATTATCCGTCGTCTAGCAAGAGGGTGCAGCAGCACGAGTACCACCATGCTATTCATACGAGCGTGTCGAACAGCTCCTCGCATCGCCAATCCGGACACACCCCCCTCCAACCTAGTAGCCTGGCCTACTCCGTGTGATCGCTGTAATCGTCATTTTGCAGTCGACACTTTTCCCCTGTGCAGTTCAGAAGGGACTAACCAGCGGCCTCATCAGATACTTCAAAGTACCCTCCACGGTGGTCGACCCTATCACGGCCGCCGTTGGCCGAAAGATCCGCTGTCGGTGACCCGCATGTAGAGCGTTCGGCTACCGATTAGAGGCCTGTCCGTCAGGTAGTCAGATAGATGGCATGATGGCATTCAACAACGTCTGTACGGCCGAAGGGCGTTGGTCGATTTGTCGGTAAAAACGCGAAAAAAGTGCGGTCGGTTTGAAGATAATCTTCACGGGGTGCCCCCAACGTGACGAAATGCTATTCGTAGGGAGCTGACGGGGGAGCGGGGGGGGGGAGTGGTTGCTGCACGGGTGCGGGTGTCGGTGGGGAGAAATAGGCACAAAAAAGTTCCCGCTGGGAGCTACACCGCACCGACTCCTGCCAGGCAAAACACGAAACGTGAAAAATTGTCTCTTGTGCTGCTTGCTATAACATCGACACATATTATTGTTTAACACTCGCACTGCCGCAGCCACTAGTCCGATGCATACGGCCTAGACGCGTCTGCGCATTTGCTGGCTACCCTTCTGCCATCTCATTGCGGGCAGGCGGCGGCGCGCGTACCTGCTTTCCGTCACCGTCCGGCTGCAGTGGGCGAACAAAGGTAAGGCTCGTGACTCCGTTGGCTTGGGTAACGGTGGCGTCGCTGATTTCCTGTGGAACAACGCAAGGCGAAAAATAAACAGACCGCAAGCGTTCCCGCATGAGTCAGTTGTTTAGTCTATTAACACTGTGGAGTATCCGTAACTGCTCGATTTTTGCTGCTGAGCGCGACGATTATAGGGATGGGTATCATATCGTATATACATTACACAAAAATCCCATTTTATGGTGGCGATGCGATGCGGCAAACCATTGCAATTCGTGACCAGCGGTGACAACGTGCCAACGCAGCAACCGCAAGGGTTGAAGCTGGTTAAGTCGAGGGTCAAGGGTTGAATCAATTTCGACACAGCTTCGACGCCAGCGATTGATATCACGGGCACCTGATGCTCGCCCAAGAGCCTGGCGTACCACAGAGCTCTACCAATCAGGGGATATTTACCCCCTCCCGATGGCCTATGCTACGGCCATGCATGATACGAGTGCACCCCCCCCCCCCCCTGTCTCTCCATGACTCTGTTTCTCTCTGAATATATATTTGCGCTCCCCTGCCTCTCACAGCCTCTTTGTCTGTTGCTGTCTTGATTTCTCGATCTCGACGTTTGCATCGTTTTCTCGGGCTTTCTCGCTGCAATACCGCTGCACGAGTCACCCTACATTAATTCCAAGAAGTTTGTCTCCAAAAAGTGTTTGCAGCGCTAAAGAGGTTAACCCTTCTGGAGCCCATTTCTATCGACATATCGACCAAAAACACGAGAATTGGGGGCTTATTCACCTTTCATTAATAGGAACACCTTGCAGCAATACGAGTAATTCAGAAAAAGGTACAACATCAGCCGTCGACGTATAGTCAACTAACTGAGGGTTTATTTCCGGATCGCCCGCAACAAAAACGTAATCGCATTTTACCTGGTGTGTATTTATGTTTGTCCCTATTCACCTAAATGTACGTGTACTTATGAATAATCCTCTGTATTTACTTATATTTCCCTACATGCCGTGCGCGGGTCGTATAGCTCCGAAGGTCGCGCTTTGGATCTACCCCCTAACCAGCAGCCCGGGCTATTCCGCGTGGCCGATGATGCTGAATCGTTACATCGAATCGTTACATCGTCACTTTTTTTCGACGCGTTTTCCCCTCCAAGTCTCAAAGGGTTTCAGTTACCCCCAAATCACCAACATCAGAGATACGGTGCTCCTCTTGCCTGCTCCAAAGACTGTATAGGTCGGTTGTAGTCATCCATGTCGTACTCCAGCACGGTGCCATCTTCAGGCAATCCAATGACGGCGTCAGAGCCTTGCATGCGGCCACGATCAGAGAAGCCGATACTCAGCCACCCCTCCCCTTCATACACAGCCTGCGTAGGCGGTCAAAACAACAGGCGGTGCGGAAGCATGTGTGTGTGGGGAGAAGGGGACTCGCGATCACAACAGTGTGCGGGAATCAATCCGGATATGGTAGGCGGGCGGGGGTAGGGGGGGGTGTACTCATTGCGGGGGTAGGGGGGGTGTACTCATTTCTTGCATAGCCGTAGTAATAAGACCATAGACCCTCGCATCCCTATAATGCCGGGACGGAGCACGTCGGGTTTTCACCGACCAGGCAGACATCGCGTGCACCAAGCGCGAAGCGCCGTGAGGGAATCGGCGAGCCGCATGAAGGGTGAGCTGCATCCTATTAAGAACCTCTCGTAAGGCGGACTTCCGCATCTTGAGCGTACTTTCTTGCATCTGGATGACAGCTTCCAATTAATTTATTCATTGCGGGGGTATGGGGAGAATGTTCAGAAATAGGTTTAACAACCAGACGGACCCCACATTGTGCTGATGTTAGAGATACACAATAACCGCTGGGGTAGCAGTCAGTCAGCGCTGAGTGCTGTCTCAGTGCACCCAACGGAACACACATCCTCTCACCCTCGGTGATCGAAGCAAGCACCGGCTCATGAAGCATCAAAGCGCATTATTTTTTGCAACAAAACAACCGATGCCGCAGCGAACCTTCTGAAAAACCCGGCCGGCTTCTCTTGCCGGCCTCCCTTTCGCTTGCCTATTCTGATAGAGGTAGCACTTTTAGGCTATCGTGTTTCTGAAAAACGGTGCTCCTTAACACAAACTCGTCGGAATGACACTTTTTTTTTGCAATACGAACGTTTTGTATACCTCGGCCATGAGATAGTCCACCGGGTTGCACTTTCAATTTTCTCGAAATCGTTTTTTGGGTGGGAACAAGACCTCCTCATGTGAGGAGCCATAGAAGGCAAATAGCCTTGGAAGGCAAATACTAATGGTGTTAAACACCTCTACCGTGCTAATAGTAGTATGTGTCTACTTCCACCGAATTTAGACTGAAATTCTCACCTTGACCTTAACCGAATTTCCTCCGTCTGTCACCACCCACAGCAGCGCCAGGTCGAACCGCGGCGAAATCTCGAACTCATAGTCAGGGTCAGAACTCGCGCACAACTCAGTCGAAGCGGCCTCGACGTCGGCATTATCGTTACTATCTCCACTGCCTTCTTCCACCACCAACGTCGTCCCGCAAGACAAGTCGAGCAGCGTAGCGGATCCGCGACCCTCATGCGAATGTGTGTCGAGTGTGTTGTCCTTTCCGTACGCCCAGATGAAGGTCACCTCGTCTGCTTCTTCCGCGGAGAGAGTTCTCTTTTCGGTGTCGAAGGGGGCTAGCGGCCGCGTGAACAGCAGGGTCGTCGTTGAGTTCGCCTGCATCACGCTCGCCCCTGATATTTCTTGGGTCCACGCTTCTATCGTGCCGGTAAGGTGCTGCAATGGTGACGGGCGGAGCGGGAGGGTGTTTAGGTTAGAGGCAGGGGTGGTTCGGGTTCCCAAAAAATGAAGTGAGAAGGAAGGGGATCGGGTTTGAAGGGAGTGCCCGGTTCCAGCTGGTGGGCAGGAGGGGTAGGGCAAGGGAAGGGTGAGCCCGGTATAAGTCGTGCAGTTATAAAACGCGAAATACCATAACCTTGTGTACCGTCATGCACCGAGATTAACATATTCGATAAGTTGCTACTGTACATCCATCGGTTTACTTCATGTACATATTTTGAAAACAGTATCCGCCGCGAAACTTCAACTAGAAATCGTTCGATCCTCATCCCTGCAAGCTTTTTTGTGTCGTCCTGTTACCAGATTTTTCTTCGCACAGAAATACCTCGATCCGCATTCCTACAAGCTTGTTTGTGTCATTCTTTTACGACCGGTATTTTTTTTGTCTCACGAGGGACTTCTAACGGTCTCTCTCGCCCAAAGGTGGTCATCCAAGGGTCTCGACACGCGAAAGGCGGCGGTCCACACTTTGCAGACAGTCCAACAAGGTGCGATTTCATACGCCACTTTACTATCCACACAGGACAATTATGTACTATTAATAGGTATGTTTAATACAACATCCTATTCTGTTGCTATTGATATTACTGCTGAACTGCTGATCTGTATTGCACTACAGTGCTCCAATGTACTAATACCAACAAAACAATACAGACCAACCTAGGGCAGCGACGACTAGCTCGCCCATCGACCCCACCCTCTCCGCGAAGGCATGATATTCCTTAATCCCACCGTACGTATGCCCCGCTTGTAGAACTATCAAGAGAGAGCCTGGCTGACGGGGGGAGAGGGGTGCAGTAAAGACATCCAGCTAGGACAACAGACAACAGTTATACGTTTATGTCGGCGCTTCCGCGTCTAGTTGTACAGCAGGGCAACACAGTTGTACGCTATTGTCGACGCTTCCGTTCTCCGACGTTGCTCACTTTGGTTTCGAGGAAGTACTCCAGGGCAGTCGCCTCGTCCGGTAGACCAATCACGGCGTCGGAAACAACCATTCGCCCTGTTTCCGAAAACCCAACGCTAATCCACCCTTCGCCATCGTAGACCGCCTGCGATGCAAGACAGGAGGTCACCGCGTCAAAAGCAACAACAAAAAACGAGATAGCCCGCAAAGAGCAACGAACTGTAGACGGTAGAGAGTAGACTTAAGAGGATAGACACTACTTATGACGCGAGAGAGAAGTTTGTGAATGGCAGTTTTTGGGGGGTGAAGGGCTGGTATTCTACGATATTTTATGATCTGTAATTTTAAGATATGATTATATACCAGGTACCAGGTATTATATTTAAGTCTATGATATACTATTTTTAAGATAAAATAGGTTAGATATTATGCAATGATATTATTTTCTAAGATGCGACACTCTATTCTATTTGCTGCTGACATTGCTGTGCTGTTCGATGGGGGGGGGAGGGGGGAGGGGGGCGAAGCACTAGCTACTGCCTTCCCCAGCACAACCTACAGTAGTGTGCCCTCTGCTCGGCAAGCAAGCAGATCAGAAGACCAAGGTGTTACTTTCAACGGCAGCACTTGCAAGCCCCGACAATATACACATGGTACGGTTAAATCTTCGTCGCACATGGTCAACATGCTAAATATACATCGCCCAACGGTAAGCCATTTTCCGCTGTGGAAGTATATTTTAACGCGTCGCCCGCAAGGAAAATACAATGAACGTAAAGAGGTAACGTGTCAATATAAAGTAAGCCCAGATGTCCAACAGCGAAAAATCGGCGGGGGAAACTCCAGGTGTGTGCACGTACTGGCGACGTACTTCTGCTGCATTTACGCATGTTCTGTTTTCCTCTCGTCTGTGGACTGACGCGAAGCTCCGACTTAAGAACAACTTCTCGAGTACTAAAAAAAAACACAAATTAATGCGGTCTAACTCACTTTATGTATGCGCATAACAGCTGTAGCTAACCTGCCTGATGTTGTACCTGGTATTGGTTACTATAACGAGTACTAAAACAAAACACAAATTAATGCGGTCTAACTCACTTTATGTATGCGCATAACAGCTGTAGCTAACCTGCCTGATGTTGTACC
>JBBMKB010065287.1:0-47614 GCA_037833945.1 Alaria marginata
CCCCGTATACATGTACATGCCGTATCTCACCACCCCCTCTTCTCCCTAGTTTTTAGTAGCCACAAACATTTTTTTTCTTCTTTTTTCTAGATGATCCTCCCGACTCAACGCAGCCCCGGCTACTCGGCACCCCCACTCAGCGTACAGCACACCCCGTATCCATATAAATTCCGTATATACGTATGGCGTTGGCAAATACCACGAGAAAGTAGCTGGACGGGGGGTCAGCACCCCCCGACCCCCCGAACACATGCCATATATGGCGTTGACAAATTCCACGAGAAAACAGCCGGAGGGGGAGTTTACCCGAATTTAACTACGGCCCACACGTCTAACTGGCCAGGGAAAATACTGCTTACAAAACTTTCCCGTGGTGGAGGGGAGAGGGGTTGGATCAACCGACGGACCGGTTCAGCTACCGGCCGACGACGAAAAACAACAACCGATAATAGTGGCGACGACCACCTGCACCAAAAGCCGACGACACCAAACCACCACTCTAGTTAGTGGCGATGAGCACCTGCACCCGGCTAAGGATTTGTTACCTACACCATTGTTTCGCCTAGAAAAACGGTCAGTGTTTTGGTGAACAACAAAAAAACAGCACCCAAACAACAAATTCCAAAATCTTAACCCAAACTAACGCTTTTGCGTAGCCAAAAGCAAGAGGCCAGCATTAAACGACTAACAGCACATAAAAAAACAACAACAAAGCGACCCAAGGCAGAAAAACAATAGCCATGGCGCTGCGGTTGGCCCGTACAAGCGACTAAGACATACGAAAAACAACAACACTAAGGCAGAAAACCACGAGCCATGGCTCATGAAGTCGCCACGGAGACAGCAGGATGAACCGCGCACAACATCAACTCCAGGCGCATGGCGTGCATCCAGTATTCGATACGCACCCCGTGATGTTCCCAAGCAAAACTACAAAAATTCTCGGGAAAATGTTAATATGATACTGCTCTTACCCCCCCTCACAATACTATTAATAGTATACTATTAATAGTCCTCTCATAAGAAAGAGTCCCACAAGAAACTCAGGCTGATATTTCAGGGGAAACAATAATTTTTTGGGAGGGGTTGTTACACTAAAGTTAGTGTGGCACGCACACCCTTTCTCAAGCGAGAAACCCAGCCTGGGCCAGCAGACCGTTTTCTTGTCAGAGGACCGATACTGTACACTATTCCACTGTTTGGCCCCGGCCGCCTAGCTCCCCTTTGGAAGCGCGACTTCCAGATGGTCTCTTAAAAACACCTGCCCTCTTCGTGCGATATTCGCACCCTCCCGCCCCCATGACTAATATTACGGTAGGGGGGGGGGGGTGTTAAGCTATTATTATCACTCCCGGTTTTAGGCCTCTCGCAACAGTGGCTGCTCTGTACCTCACTAAAAAAAAACGGGCTTCAAAACCAAACATTTTGGCGCAACCCAACTAACATTTCCTCCATGGGCGGTACACACGGCGATTCCGAAAAACACAAAAAAGCAGAATAGGGTAGTCGATCGCGCGAGTAGCTCCATGCTGCCGCAAAAAAGAGACGCTGAAAGCGACCTCCCCACCGTACGAGCCTTGGTCCCCTTTCCCACCCCACGGCTACTCGTCTCGGACGAAATGCCTATCGCCCAAAAAGCACTACGTACGTAAAACGCGGAGAAATTTCGGTGAACCATGCGAGTGCCCACCCCAACCCGCGGCCACAAGGTCACGGGCAAACGCTTGTCGAAGCCCTTTGCGGCCGCAAAGTTTTGGCACGCAGAGTGAATGCAGGGCACCGCATATCTGACCGACCGACGAACGACAACAACGTGACGAGCTAGGCCAACCGAACAGGCGAAGCTGGTTCAATAATAAAGGGTCAAAATACGAGAAGACTGCGCGGTCAGCAGCGGCCACTGCTATGACCACCAGCGTAACGGTGTAGTCGAAGCCTGTTTTCCACCCCACGAGCCAAACAATATTAATAGATGAAATAAGCACTCGCTCCCAATCATTTTGATGAGGAGTTAATGAGGCGACGGTTTCCACCGAATTTCATACCAGGCGGGCTGCTAGCTCTAAATATCGAGGCTAGCCTATTCAGTGTCCATTGGGGGAAGCTCCATGAGGGTCGTCCGGTTTAACTCCGTGGTAGAAGCTCCAAGTGCCCCCCCCGGAACCTCCGGCCTCTCGATTGCTGCCGGTTTCCGTTCATCGTAGATGGAAGAATCTTCTTCGTCCTTGGTCTCTTCTACAGTGTCGACCTCAGACTCAGGTTCTCTTGCGATCCTGACGAGGAAAGTTGCTTCTCCTAGCGCGCTTGCCCCAGCACTCTCCTCGTCGTTATCCCTGTTAGCTTTCTTCTTCTTCGACGAACGTCTGCGCCTTCCCTTCTTCCTGAAAAGCCTTTTGAACATTTTTTGGAGCAAGCCCAACTCCTGTTTCTCGCGAGCGGCGGCGGCGGTGCCGTCGCCCGAAGCGGATTCCCTGCCGCTGGTGTCGTCCGTGCTGCTTCCGGTTGACGGTGCGTCGGAGTCGCTAAAAGGCGCTGCAGTACTTGCCGACGGGTTGCTTCTGACGTCTGAAACCACCGTATCGGCGACGCCGGTCGCATCGTCCACGGCGGACTTAATAGCGGTACGTTCTTCCATTCGAGGGGAGTCAGGTACACAAGCGGCACCTCCAGCAGTCTCGGAAAGAATCGTGCCCGCTCTGGCAACAGCTGCAACGGATTCGCCACTCTTCTTCGTCACGGGGTGCTCCTCGAGCATGGAGAGTCCCCAGGGGGTGACGGTGGGGTGTGTATCCTCCGCCGTTGCCTCCGCGGATGCCGGGGTATACTCGGCTGGGCATACCGTACGTGAATGGCCTTGCTGCACAGCTGTCTTAGTTCCTGCGGCGTCCATCTCGACAGCGGAGCGGACAAAAGAAGTAGCTAGTGGTTTCAGCGCGCCATCCTCGACCTCCACTGGCGCTTGAGCTACCTTCGGCCCCGCCTGGACAAATGATCTGCCGTCGTACGCGGGCTTAATAGCCTCGAGTTCTTCATCCGATGCCCACATGTCGTAGCCGGCCAAGCCCACAATTGACTGAACGACAACACCTCCGATATCCGGTTCCACCCCCTTCTCCTCCTCCACTCCGCCGACGTCAAAGCGCTGCTCGTCCTGCATGGTATCGTCCGTCGGTGTTTCAGAAGCCTGGTCATTGACCGGGGCCTCCACCTCGACAAATCTAGCGCCGATGGAACAGCCCTGACCACCCATGGTATCCCAAATGTTCGTGACGACGGGCTTGTCGATTCTGTCCGATGTGGGCACGAAGCTTGGGACGACCTGACCCTCCTCCGCCGCACTTATTTCTGTCACTCGCGGTGGGATTGCTACCATAGCATCAGCCGCAAGGTGGGCGGACGCTGCATTTTGTGATGGTTCAGGCATGGTAGCTCTTGCCGGCGCCGGATCGTCGATTCTTGCGGTGGTGACAGGCATTTCATCGGTGGTTCCGTCTCCTTCCGCAGGCACTGAGGAAAAGCGAGAAAGTAGGCATGATCGACGGGCAGCTGCTTAGACCTTCGATGTTGCCGATGAAGCACGTAGTGCGCAGCTTAATTTATAACGCCTACGAAATGTTTCAGTTCTTTGCTCTTGACTGTGTAATGTACCCTACAAAAAAGCAAGCAGGAACATGGTGGTGTCTGGAGGCTTACACGCAGCTCGGCCCGCATATCGCTCTCGTTCCAAAGCAGCCGACAAGTCAGCCGCTGTATTATGCAAGATCTGTAACACTCTCTCTAACTCGGTGCCTTGTGGCTCCTTAACCCTTTTCGAGATTTCATGAATCAACCAATAGGGCGGCAATGGCGCAACAAACAGCGCCGAGGGCTCTAAAACAAACCGTGTTTAGGCTCTTCGTTTGATTAACTTCTCCGTTATGCCACTCACCAGCAGTAGCAGGTTCATCTTCGTCTGCAACCGCCGTCATCTCCACTTCCACCTCCACCTCCGAGTCCGCATTCAAAGGAATCTCCCGCGATTGCTCCTTTTCTTTGAATAAGGACGTGCCGCCGTCGGCGGCCCACTTTGCCTCCGACATCGCTGCTGCAGGGCCGGCTCCCCTATCGGCTGAAAGCGTAGTCGACAAGCTGTAGAGAGAAGCGGTGTTCTCCTCCATTGGAAGATCTGCGATTACAGTCGTGGTTTTTGCGGAGGTCAACTCATGGCACACGGCGGAAGATGCGGCGGGTGACCCCGTCGGTGTCTCATTTCGCGCCGCAAAGAGCCGCTTGGGCGACGGTCGAAGGGCGCAGAAGACATCCGTTGGATAGTGAATTGTTCTTCGTCCTAACACTACAGTGCGATATTAAGTGCCGTTGGGCTTGGGTGTACTGATTGATATATTATCGTTTGTCACATCGCCTCAATACACTAAAAACAATGAAGTAGCTCAAACTCGCGGAAGACTCACTGGGAATCTTGTGGGGGCGTGTTGAACATCGAACGCATACTGCTCCATGCGGAGTAAAATACGCAAGCACTACTACAGCCTGTGCTGAACACTTACCACGAAAGCGCGCTGGATAAGCAGCCACTAGAGGCCGTACGACCAAGCATGGGCATATCTAATTTACAGGTAGCATCTGAGGATCAGAAGAGACAACGTGAGTTATGCATATTTGGGACACATGTCACCGTCATACCTCCCGGCATACGTTTTCGTGAACCATAGCCTGCAGCGCGGTATCATCGAGATTTCGTTTTCTTCTACGCCTACGGCGCATGCGCAACACCGCACACCAAGTGCGCAATACAATCCAAAATTCTTCCATAAATATGTGTAAGTCAAATCATCCTAAGGGCGCTCACCGGCATTCGGAGCCGCATCGGCGACCTTCCATTCAGGCTCCTTCTCTACACCATCTGAATCAGTGTCATCGAAGCCGGGGGCGTTAGCTGATTTGGCGGGCACGAGGCATCGAGCGGAGCAGAAATCCAAGATGAATGGGCGGGAGGCTGGTCAATGTTGGCACGCAACGGACTTGCTGTACATTTTGTGTTTCAGGCATCCAGGATCAACCTGGGAGGTGAAATCTACGTACTGGGGGCAGTTTGCATGCCTATGTTCTGTAATACTATCCGATGCAGCGAGGAGCGAGACAAATGACAGGGTAGGCACAACTCGATACCTAACTGCACCGACGAATCAGTTTATCACCGTGCACACGCTACATACTATTAATACCCCCCAGATCCGGAAGAAACGTCCATTTGTCAGTGTTCTTCGCTTCCCTCGAGCTTATCCCATAACATCCACCGCGTAGCGATATCGAATTAATCGCACCACACCAGAAACGCAACACCCCAGCCTCTCACCAATACGAGCAAGCTCACTCTCATCGACAATTTCTGCGACCTCAGTGTCAGACTCCCAGCCAACGTGAGCCTTGACCTTCGCGCCAACAGCAGCAGCCGCACCGTCTACAGGTTTCGTAGCGGTCTCGACTGCTGCCGGCTCTTCCACCTCCACCGTCTCGACCACCTCCGCCGAAGCCGCCACCTGAGCCAGCACCGGCTCCTTATCGACTAAGGGCGTCTCCAGCGAGCTGCCAGGCGCAGCAGTTTCCCCTCGTAGCGGTGCCATGAGCACCGGAGCTTCTTCTTCCGACTCTGCTTTGGTGCCTATGGATGTCGTTTCAATCAGGCCCGTCGTGTGGTCTGAAACCATTGTTGGAGAGTCAGTAGCTGGGCCTCCGGATGCGGAAACACTCCTCAGGTCAGAGAGGGCGCTTGCCGCAGGAGTGCGTTGTTCTTCGGCCACAGTTCCTTCTGCTCCAACCCCTGAAATAGAAGTAAATACAGTAGCGGGCGATTGTTTACACAGCGGTAACAAATGAGGACAGAGTTGAGCGTTATCAACCTCAAAATACCCCACATACTTAGGTATCGCATAACGTTAGGCCCTGCGCTGCTACAACATTTTGTATACATTTATATAGATATTTCTTATAGCGCAGAAACGTGGGAGGGAACAATGCACACATATTTGATTGGGCGGGGAGGTAACGTGAGGAAGTTTTGGAAGCAATGTAAGGTAGAACCCATGCTGTGCTTGCCTGTGGCAACCTCGATGTCAATGCGAGCGAACCTGAGGACAAAGTGTGCTTACCTATTTTATTCCTGGCCAAGCTATGAAAATGGTTCGACTGCCTTGCCTTGCACGTTGTAATCTCCGTTGTTCTACCAATCTCAGTTCAACTGCAACTTAAACCTATCCATGTGCAAATCAGCTTATTCTCCCACGTGTACCCATACGCATCATACAACACCCTCAGCCAAACTACCACCAACGTCTCACCGAGTAACGCAGTTTCCAGTTCCTCGACGGTCACCGCCACCTCTGCTTCGGACATCGCGTCTGCCATAGCCTCCTCATCCATCTCCTTTGTCAATACAGCACCCGTGCTGTCAACGGTCACCGTCTCTTCAGCTGTTACGAACTCAGCCGCAACCTTAGTGGTCGCTGGTCCCTGCTCGTCTGCGGGCGGTTCGAAGATATCACCGGCCGAAGCAGCAGGGTCGGTCAGAACTGTATCCTCGACCGGAATCAGCGCCGCGACTACCAGCACCTCAACCCCAATAGCTGCAGCTGCTATTTCTTCGTCCTCAATCTCTTTGGTCACCACGGTATCCACACTTTCTATGGCCGCTGTTTCTCCAGTTTTCACTGGCCCAGCCCCAGTCTGGGGTACAACTAGTTCTTCCTGTCCTGCGGGCGTCTCGGGCGTATTGGCGGCCGCGATTGCTGGCTCGGCCGGAGCAGCGGACACAGCCGGAGTAGGATAAGCGACCAGCGCCACCTCTGTTCCAGGCTCTGCGTCGTCGAGAACCTCGGCATCGATTTCCTTGGTCACTACTACAGCATCGACATCGTCCACTACCGCCAGCTCTTCAGTATCTACTGGGCCAGCCACAGCGTCGACGGCCGTAGCTCCATCCTCAACCACAGTAGAAGCTGGCTCGGTCGAAGATGAATCTCCAACCAGGATCGGCCCTAAATCCACCGGCTCCTCCGCCTCAGGTTCCACTTCCTCCACAACTTCAGCCTTACTCTCCCTGATCACCCCAACGTGGCTATCGTGTATAGCCACACACTCTTCACTCTCAACTAGCTCCGCCACAGCTTCGGCAACCGCATGCTCGTCCTCGACCACAGACGTCTTGGGCGAATCGTCGACAGCAGTAGCTTGATCAGTCGGATGAGAGTCCACAGCCGAGATCGACGACACAAGCACGTCCACTTCCTCCACAGGCTCCACGTCGTTCATAACCTCGGCATTGGTGTCCTTGGCCACCAAAGATGCAGTATCGTCCATCACCACCGACTGTTCAGTCTCCGGTTGATCAGCAACAACCCTGACGACCGCAGGTTCATCCTCAACTGCGGGAGCCACTGGCGAGTCATCGTCAGTGGCAGCAAGTTCGGTCGGAGCAGCATCCTCGGTCGAGGTGGGCGCTTCAGACACTAAGTTGTCCGCCTCAGACTCGTCGTCCTTCACAATCTGGGTCTCATTCTTGGTGGCCATCACAGCGTCGACATCGTCCTTGCCCGCTGGCTCTTTAACCTCCACAGGCTCAGCCGTAGCCTCAGCGTCCACGGGCCTATCCTCGCCCGAAGGCTCCTCAATTGAGGCATCTACCACCGCAGCGGAATCAGCACGAGCAGCCTCTCCGGCTGGGATTCTGGCAGCAACGGCCATCTCCTCTTCCTCAGGTTCGGCGTCGTCCACCACGCCGGCCTCGATCTCTTTGGAGACCACAGCTTCAAGGCCGTCCACGATCACTGTCTCGTCAGCCTCCACAAGCTCAGCCATCGTTTCGAATACAACGCACTCTTTCCCGCCCGCGGAAGCGTCAACTGAGACATCCGCCGTTACAGCGGGCTCCGTCGAAGCAGCAACCTCGGCCGAGTTTGTGGCAGCGACCGTCACCACCATCTCCTCAGGTTTGGCGTCCGCTACAACTACGACTTCGACCTTCCTGGTTACCACAGCGTCGACGTCGTCCATGACAGCAAGCTGTTCAATTTCGACTGGATCAGTCACACCCTCGACAACAACGGGTTCACCGTCAACCGCAGACGTCTCGACCGAGTCATCGGCCGCAGCAGCTTGGTCGGTCACATAAACACGTCCGAGTGAGATCGGCGATACTGCGATCGCCATTCCGTGTAGCGGCTCAAAATTTTCGACAACGTCGGTCTCGATCTGCGCGGACACCACAGCGTCGACGACGTCGACGACCGCCGGCTCTTCAGCCTCCGCTGGGTCAACCACGGTGGCAGTGACCATGGGCTCACTCGCAACCGCAGGAATCTCAACCGAGTCGTCCACAGCAGTTTCTTGCTCAGTCGGAGCGCAATCCTTGATCGGGGGCGGCGACTCGACCACCACCACCTCCTCCTCAGGATCCGTGTCGTTCACAACCTTGGTCTGGATACCCCTGGTTATCTCCGTGTCGACAACGTCCACGTTCTCGGGCTCTGCGATCTCCAGCGGCTCAGTCACAGCCTCAACGACTGCAGGATCATTCTCAATCGTGAGCGTGTCTGGTGAGTCATGTGTAGTAGGAACTGGCTCCGGTGGTTGAGCAGCATCCTCGGTTGTAGTCGACACTTCAACCAGAGCCGTGTCGGTCTCAGGTTCAGAGTTTTCCACAATCTCGGCCTCGATCAGACTGGCCGCCATAGCTTCAAGACGGTCCACGGTCACCGACTCTTCAGTCCCCACAAGCTCAACTACAGCTTCGACAATCACGGGCTCAGATTTACTCGCGGGCACGCCTGCTAAGGTATCTGTCACTGCGACGGGCTCCGCCGGGGCAGCAACTCCAGCCGGTATTATGGCAGCCACAACGTCCTCGCCCTCCTTATCCTCTTTCTCCTCCCCCTCCTCCTCCTCCTCCTCTTCCTCCTCCTGCTTCTCGGACTCGTCATCGGCCTCAACCACGACCTCAACCTCCCTGGTCACCACAGCATCGACGTCATCCATGACAGCAAGCTGTTCAATCTCGTCTAGATCAGCCACAGCCTCGACAACCGCCGATTCAACGTCAACCGAAGGCGTCTCGACCGAGTCAACGGCCGCAGCAGCTTGGTCGGTCACAGAAACACGTCCGAGTGAGGTCGGTGATACAACAACTGCCCCCCCGTCAAGCGGCCCACGATCTTCGACAACGTCGGTCTTGATCTCCGCGGACACACCAGTGTCGACGATGTCGACGACCGCCGGTTCTTCGATCTCCACTTGGTCAACCCCAGCGGCAGTGACCACGGGCACATTTTCAACCGCAAACACCTTGACCGAGCCGTCCACGGCAGGTTCTTGCACAATCGGAGCACAATCCTCAATCGGGGCTGGCCACACGGCCACCACCACCTCCTCCTCAAGGTCCATGTCGTCTACAACCTCGGCCTGGATGTCCCTGGTTACTCCAGCGTCGGTAACGTCCACGTCCTCAGGCTTTGCGGTCTCCAGTGGCTCAGTCATAGGTTTGGCAATCACAAATCCATCCTCAATCGCGGGCGTCTCTGGTGAACCATGGGCAGCACAAACCGGCTGGATTGGAGCAACATCCTGGGTCGTGGTCGGTGCCTCAACCGCTAACGTGTCGGCCCCAAGTTCGGCGTCCTGCACAACGTCGGTCTCGATCTCGTTGGCCCCCACAGTTTCAAGACCGTCCACGGCCACTGGTTCTCCAGTCCCCACGACCTCCACCGTACTATTTGCACCGGTGCCCTCAATTTCAACCGCGGGCACGTCAGCTGAGATGTCCACCGCCACAGCAAGCTTCGCCGGAGCAGCAAGCTCAGCCGGGATTGTGGCAGCGACCGCCGCCACCCCCTCCTCTTCCTTCTCCTTCTCCTCGAGCTCGTCGTCGGCCTCAACCACAACCTCAATCTCCCTGGTCACCAAGGCGTCGACGTCATCCATGACAGCAAGCTGTTCAATTTTGCCTGGATCAGCCACAGCCTCGACAACCGCGGTTTCACCGTCAATTTCAGGCGTCTCGTCGGAGTCACCGGCCGCAGCAGCTTGGTCGGTCAGAGAAATACGTTCGAGTGAGGTCGGTGATACTACAACTGCCACCCCGTCCAGCGGCTCATGGTCCTCGACAACGTCGGTCTCGATCTCCGCGGACGCCACAGCGTCGACGACCGCCGGCTCTTCAACCTCCACTTGGTCCACAACAGCAGCAGTGAACACGGGCCGACTTGCAACCGCAGGAATCTCAACTGAGTCGTCCACAGAAGGTTCTGGCTCAATCCGAGCACAATTCTCGATCGGGGCCGGCCACTTGGCCACCGCCACCTCATCCTCAGGATCTGTGTCGTCCACAACATCGGCCTGGATATCCCTGGTTACCCCAGTGTCGACAACATCCACGTTTTCAGGCTCTGTCGCGTCCAGTGACTCAGTCACAGCCTCGATGACCGCATATTCATTGCTAACGGTGGACGTGTCTGGTGAATCATGCGCAGTAGAAACTGGCTCCGGTGGAGCAACATCCTCGGTCGTAGTCGACGGTTCAACCACCGCCGTGTAGGTCTCATGTTCAGAGTGCTCTACAGGCTCGGCCTCGGTCATGCTGACCACCACAGCTTCAAGACCGTCCACGGTCACCGACTCTTCAGCCCCCACAAGCTCCACCGTACATTCAACGACGGTGCCTTCAATTTCGGCCGCGGGCACTTCAGCTGAGATGTCCGTTGCTACACCGGGCTTCGCCCGAGCAGCAAGCTCAGCCGGGATTGTGATAGCGACCTGCACCACCACATCCTCCTCCTCCTTCTCCTCCTCACGCTCGTCGTCTGCCACAACCACGACCTTGATCACCCTGGTCACCACAGCGTCAACGTCATCCATGACAGCAAGCTGTTCAATTTCGTCTGGATCAGCCACAGCCTCGACAACCGCGGGTTTACCATCAATTGCAGGCGTCTCGACCGGGTCAACGGCCGCAGCAGCTTGGTCGGTCACAGAAACACGTCCGAGTGAGGTCGGTGATACAACAACTGCCACCCCGTCCAACGGCCCACGGTCTTCGACAACGTCGGTCTCGATCTTCCCGGACACCACAGCGTCGACGACGTCGACGACCGCCGGCTCTTTGATCTCCTCTAGGTCAACCACGGCGGCAGTGGCCACGGGCTGACTTGCAACCGCAGGAATCTCAACCGAGTCGTCTACAGCAGTTTCTTGCTCAGTCGGAGCACAATCCTCGATCGGGGACGGCCACTCGACCACGACCACTTCCTCCTCAGGCTCCGTGTCGTCCACAGCCTCGGCCTGGATACCCCTGGTTACCCCAGTGACGACAACATCCACGTCCTGAGGCTCTGCGGCGTCCAGTGACTCAGTCACAGCCTCGACGACCGCATATTCATTGCCAATGGTGGACGTGTCTGGTGAGTCATGGGCAGTAGGAACTGGCTCCGGTAATGGAGCATCCTCGGTTGTAGTCGACGGTTCAACCACCGCTGTGTCGGCCTCAGAATCAAAGTGCTCCACAGGCCCGGCCTCGATCACGCTGGCCCCCACAGCTTTAACACCGTCGACAGTCAGCGACTCTTCAGCTCCCACAAGCTCCACTATACTTTCAACGAGGATGCCCTCAATTTCAGCCGCGGGAACGCCAGCTGAGCTGTCCGCTGCTACACCGGGTTTCGCCGGAGCAGCAAGCTCAGCCGGGATTGTGGCAGCGACCGCCACCACCTCGTCCTTCTCGTCCTCCTCCTCCTCCTCCTCCTCCTCCTCCTCCTCCTCCTCCTCCTCCTCCTCGGGCTCGTCGTCTGCCTCAACCACGACCGCAACCTCCCTGGTCACCACAGCCTCGACGTCATCCATGACAGCAAGCTGTTCAATCTCGACTAGATCAGCCACAGCCTCGACAACCACGGGTTTATCGTCAATCGCAGGCGTCTCGACCGAGTCAACGGCCGCAGCAGCTTGGTCGGTTACAGAAACACGTCCAAGTGAGGTCGGCGATACAACAACTGCCACCCCGTCCAGCGGCTCACGGTCCTCGACAACGTCGGTCTCGATCTCCGCGGTCACCACAGCGTCGACGACGTCGACGACCGCCGGCTCTTCAGCCTCCGCCGGGTCAACCACGGCGGCAGTGACCACGGGCTCACTCACAACCGCAAGAAGCTCGACCGAGTCGTATACAGCAATGTCTTGCTCAATCGGAGCACAATCCTCGATCGGGGCCGGCCACTCGACCACGACCACTTCCTCCTCGGGCTCCGTGTCGTCTGCAGCCTCGGCCTGGATACCCCTGGTTACCCCAGTGTCGACAACATCCACGTCCTGAGGCTCTGCGGCGTCCAGTGACTTATTCACAGCCTCGACGACCGCAGGCTCATTCGCAATCGTGGGCGCGTCTGGTGAGTCACGGGAAGCAGGAACTAGCTCTGGTGGTGAAGCAGCGTCCTCGGTTGTAGTCGACGCTTTAACCACCACCGCGTCGACCTCAGGTTCAGAGTGCTCCACAATCTCGGTCTCATCCACACCGGCCACGACAGCGTCAAGACGATCCACGTTCACCAATTCTTCAGCCCCCACCAGCTCCACCGTACTATCAATGACGGTGCCCTTAATGTCAGCCGCGGGCACGTCAGCTGAGATGTCCACCGCTGCAGCGGGCTTCGCCGCAGCAGCAAGCTCAGCAGCGATTGTGGCAGCGACCGCCACCATCACCTCCTCCTCCCCCGCCTCATCATCCTCTGCCTCCCCCTTCTCCTCCTCCTCCTCCTCGGGCTCGTCGTCGGCCTCAACCACGACCTCAATCACCCTGGTCACCACAGCGTCGACGTCATCCAGGACAGCAAGCGGTTCAATCTCGACTGGATCAGCTACAGCCTCGACAACTGCGGGTTCACCGTCAACCGCAGGCGTCTCGACCGAGTCAACGGCCGCAGCAGCTTGGTCGGTCAGAGAAACACGTTCGAGTGAGGTCGGCGGTACGACAACTGCCGCCCCATCCAATGACTTAGGGTCTTTGACAACGTCGGTCTCGATCTCCGCGAACACCACAGCATCGACGACGTCGACGACCACCGGCTCTTCGATCTCCACTTGGTCAACCACAGCGGCAGTGACCACGGGCTCACTCGCAACCGCAAGCACCTCGACCGAGTCGTCCACAGAAGTTTCGTGTTTAGTTGGAGCACAATCTTCGATCGGGGCCAGCCACCCAGCCACCACCACTTCCTCATCAATCTCCCTGTTGTCCACAACATCGGCCTGGATATGTTTGGTTACTCCAGCGTCAGTAACGTCCACGTTCTCAGGCTCTGCGGTCTCCAGTAGCTCAGTCATAGTTTTGGCAATCACGAGTTCATCCTCAATAGTGGGTGTCTCTGGTAAACCATGGGCTGCATAAGCTGGCTGGATTGGAGCGACATCCTGGGTCGTGGTCGGTGCCTCAACCGCTAACGTGTCGGCCCCAGGTTCGTCGTTCTCCATAACGTCGGTCTCGATCTCGTTGGCCCCCACAGCTTCAAGACCGTCCACGGCCACTGGTTCTTCAGCCCCCACAAGCTCCACCATACCTTCAACGACGGTGCCCTCAATTTCAGCCGCGGGCACGTCAGCTGAGACGTTCGCCGCTACAGCGAGCTTCGCCGGAGCAGCAAGCTCAGCCGGGATTGTGGCAGCGACCGCCACCACCACATCCTCCTCCTCCTCCTCCTCGGGCTCGTCGTCGGCCTCAGCCACGACCTCAACCTCCCTGGTCATCACAGCGTCAATGTCATCCATGACAGCAAGCGGTTCAATCTCGACTAGATCAGCCACAGCCTCGACAACCACGGGTTCACCGTCAACCACAGGCGTCTCTACCGAGTCAACGGCCGCAGCAGCTTGGTCGGTCACAGAAACACGTCCGAGTGAGGTCGGCGATACAACAACTGCCACCCCATCCAACGGCTCACGGTATTCGACAACGTCGGTCTCGATCTTCCCGGACACCACAGCGTCGACGACGTCAACGACCGCCGGCTCTTCAGCCTCCGCTAGGTCAACCACGGCGGCAGTGACCACGGGCTCACTGGCAACCGCAGGAATCTCAACCGAGTCGCCCACGCCAGGTTTTTGCTCAGTCGGAGCACAATCCTCGATCGGGGCCGGCCACTCGACCACGACCACTTCCTCCTCAGGCTCCGTGTCGTCCACAGCCTCGGCTTGGATACCCCCGGTTATCTCAGTGTTGACAACAACAACGTCCTCGGGCTCTGCGGCGTCCAGTGACTTATTCACAGCCTCGACGACCGCATATACATTGCCAATGGTGGACGTGTCTGGTGAGTCATGGGCAGTAGGAACTGGCTCTGGAGCAGCATCCTCGGTTGTAGTCGACGCTTCAACCACCGCCGCGTCGGCCTCCCGTTCAGAGTGCTCCACAATCTCGGCCTCGACCACGCCGGCCACCACAGCTTCAAGACCATCCACAGTCACCGACGCTTCAGTCCCCACAAGCTCCACCGTACCTTCAACGACGGTGCCCTCAATTTCAGCCGCGGGCACGTCAGCTGTGATGTCGACGGCTGCAGCGGGCTCCGCCGGAGCAGCAAGCTCAGCAGCGGTTGTGATAGCGGCCACATCCCCCACATCTCGCTTCCCCTCCTCCTCTTCGGGCTCGTCGTCTGCCTCAACCACAACCTCAATCTCCCTGGTCACCACAGCGTCGACGTCACTCATGACAGCACGCGGTTCAATCTCGACTGGATCAGCCACAGCCTCGACAACCACGGGTTCACCGTCAACCACAGGCGTCTCTACCGAGTCAACGGCCGCAGCAGCTAGGTCGGTCACAGAAACACGTCCGAGTGAGGTCAGCGATACAACAACTGCCACCCCATCCAACGGCTCACGGTCCTCGACAACGTCGGTCTCGATCTTCCCGGACACCACAGCGTCGACGACGTCGACGACCGCCGGCTCTTCAGCCTCCGCTGGGTCAACCACGGGGACAGTGACCATGGGCTCACTGGCAACCGCAGGAATCTCAACCGAGTCGTCCACGCCAGGTTTTTGCTCAGTCCGAGCACAATCCTCGATCGGGGCCGGCCACTCGACCACGACCACTTCCTCCTCAGGCTCCGTGTCGTCCGCAGCCTCGGCCTGGATACCCCTGACTACCTCAGTGTCGACAACATCCACGTCGTCAGACTCTGCGGTCTCTAGTGACTCAGTCACCGCCTCGACGACCGCATATAAATTGCCAATCGTGGGCTTGTCTGGGGAATCATGGGCAGCAGGAACTGGCTCTGGTGGAGTAGCACCTTCGGTTGTAGTCGACGCTTCAACCACTGCCGTGTCGGCCTTAGGTTCAGAGTTCTCCACCATCTCGGCCTCAGGTTCAAAGTTCTCCACCACCTCGGTCTCGATCACGCTGGCCGCCACAGCTTCAAGACCTCCCACCGTCACCGACTCTTCAGTCCCCACGAGCCCAACCACAGCCTCGACGATCACGGGCTCAGATTTACTCGCGGGCACGTCCGCTACAGCACCTGTTGCTGCAGCGGGCTCCGCCGGAGCAGCAACCTCAGCCGGTATTTTGACAGCGACAACGTTCTCGTCCTCCTTCTTTTCCTCCTCCTGCTTCTCTTTCTCCTCGGGCTCATCGTCTGCCTCAACCATGACCTCAATCTCCCTGGTAACCACAGTGTCGATATCTTCCATGACAGGAAGCAGTCCAGTTTCGACTGGGTCAATCACAGCCTCGACAACCACGGGTTCACCGTCAACCACAGGCGTCTTGATCACGTCGACGGCCCCAACACCTTGTCCAGTCGGAACTAGAGATCCGATTGAGGTCGGCGATACAACGACCGCCACCTGTTCCACCGGTTCTGCGCCTTTAGCAACGTCGGCCTCAATTTCCCTGGTCATCGCAACCCCGACATTGACGACAATCGCCGGTTGTTCAATCTCCAATAGGTCAACCACAGCGGCAGTACTTACGGATTCACTCGGAGTCGCGGGCGTCTTGAACGAGTCGTCCGCTGCAGTTGCTTGGTCACTCGCCTCAGCATCCTCAACAGGGGCCGGCGGCACGAGTACTTCCACCTCCTCCTCAGGTTCCGTGTCGTCTACGCCCTCGGCATTGATATCTCTGATTACCCCAGCATCGACAACGTTCACGTCCTTAGGCTCTGTGGCCTCCAGAGGATCAGGCACAGCCTCGAAGACCGCGGTTTCATCGTCAATCGCGGGTGTCTCTGGTGGATCATTGGCAGCAGGAACTGGCTCGGTTGGAGCAGCATCCTCGGTCGTGGTCGGCGGTTCAACCACCACTGCCTCTGCCCCAGGATCGGCGTTCCCCACAACGTCGACCTCGATCTCGCTGGCCACCACGGTCTCAAGATTGTCCACGGTCACTGGCTCTTCAGGATCCACAAGTTCAGTCATAGCCTCAACGATCGCGGGCTCATATTTGCCGACGGGCACCTCAAGTGAGACAATCCCCGCTGTAGCGGGTTCCCCAAGAGCAGAAACCTCGGCCGGAGTTGTGGCAGCAACTGCCACGCCTTCCTCCGCTCGCTCCTTATCTTCCACAACCGCCGCCTCGACACCCCTGATCACCCCAGCGCTGCCGTCGTCCACGACCGCCGGCTCTTCCGTCTTCATTGGGTCGTATACAGCCTCGGCGACCACGGACTCATCCTTAACCGTTGGCGTTTGTTCCGAGTCCTCGGTAGCAGGAGCTGACTCGGCTGGAACGCCATCCGTGGCCGGGACCAGTGCTTCAACAAAGACCTTGTCTACCTCAGCCTCGTCGGCTTCCAGAACCTCGGCCGCGTTCTTGTTGGTCCCCACAACATCGACCTCGCTCACAGCCAATAGCTCTTCCGTCTGCACAGCCCGAGTCACGGCCTCAACGACCGCGCGCACACGCTCCTCGGTGGACGCCTCAACTGAGGCGTCCACGGCTGTAGCTGGTTCGGCCGGAGCAGCCTCCTGGACCGGGGTTTCGTCAACGCCCACCGCCTCCTCCTCCTCCTCCTCCTCCTCGTCCTCCTTAGACTCGGAGGTTTCCTCAACCGCCGCTTCAATCTCCCTGGTCACCATAGCGTCGACGTCGTCCATGACCACCGGCTCGTCCGTCTTGACGGGATCAACTACAGCCTCGGTGACCATGGATTCGTCCTTAACCGTTGGCGTCTCCGGCGAGTTGTCGGCAACAAGAGCGGAGGTGGTTGACACAGTATCTTCGGTTGGGGTCGGCACTTCAATCCCCGTCTCGGCAATGTTGTTTTCTTCAGCCTCGACGTTGATCGCGTTGGCCACCCGCGCATCTACCTCGGTCACGACCACCGTCTCTTTCGCCTCGACAGGCTGGGTCCCGGTCTGAACGACTGCGGGGTCATACTTGCCCGTGGGTGCCCCAACTGCGCCATCCGGCACTGGAGCTAGTTCGGCCAGAGCAGAATCTTCGGCCGGGGTCATGACAGTGATGCCCACGCCCTCATTCTCCTCCTCAGCCTCGGTACCTTCGACAACCCCTGTCTCGATCTCCTTTGTCACTGCGATGTCGAAATTGCATAAGACGGCCGGCTCTTCCACCTCCGCTGGGACAGCTGCAGTCTCGACGACCATGGATTCATCCTCAACCATAGGCGGTTTGGGCGAGTCATCAGTAGCAGGAATTGGCTCGGTTGGAACAACATCCTCGTTCGGGGTCGGCGCCTCAATCACCAAGGTATCCACCTCAGCCTTGCCGGCTTTCACAACCTCGACCTCGACCTCGTTAGTCACTACAGCGTCCACCCCGCCAACGACCACAGCCTCTTTTTCCTCCATAGGCTGAATCATGGCCTCAACGACTGCAGGTTTATCCTCGCACGTGGGCGCTTCAACTGAGACACCCGCCATTGTACCTGGTTCGACAAGAACAACATCCTTGGCCGGAATCGTAGCAGCAACCGCCATCGCGTCCTCCTCCTCGTCCTCCTCGTCGTCCTCCTCCTCGTCGTCAGGCTCCACGTCTTCCACAACAGTCGCCTTGATCTCCCTGGTCACGACAGCCTCAACGTCGTGCATAACCACAGGCTTTCCCGTCTCTATGGGACCAACGACATCGTCGACGACCACCAGTTTGTCCTCAACCTCAGACGTCTTGGGATAATTGTCAGTACCAGGAGCTGGATCGTTTGGAGCAAGTTCCTCGGTCGGAGTCGGCGCTTTATACGCCAGCTTGTCTACCTTTGTCTCGTCGGCTTCCACAGCATCGGCCTTAATCTCGTTGGCCACCGCAGTGTCGCTCTCTACCACGTCCGCTGGCTCATCAGCCTCGATCGGCTGAACCATGGTCTCGACAACCGTGGGTTTATCCTCGGCCGTGGGCGCCTCAACTAAGGCATCCGTCACTGTAACTGGTTCAGCCGGAGCATCATCCTCGGCCGGAATCGTGGTGGCGACCACAACCATCTGCTCCTTCTCTTCCTTTTCCTCACGCACGCCGTCTTCCATAATCGCTGCCTCTATCTCCCTGGTCACCACGGCGTCGACCTCGTCCATGACCACCGACTCTTTCATCTCCACTGGGTCAGACACAACCTCGCCATCCACATATTCACCCTCAACTGCAGGCCTCTCGGACGAGGCGTCGCCAGCAGGAGCTGGCCCGGTCAGATCCGCATCCTCGGCTGGGGTCAGTGCCTCGACCACCAATCTATCTACCTCAGCACTGTCGGCTTCCACAGTCTCGGCCTTGATCACCTTGGCCATCACAACGTTGACGTCGCTCACAACCACTGATCCTTCAGCTTCCCCAGGCTGAGCCATGGTCTCAGCGACTGTAGGCTCACCCTCGCTCGTGGGCGCTTCAACTGACACATCCGCCACTATAGTTGTCTCGACCGGAAGAACATCCTCGGCCGGGATTGAGGCAGCGCCCGCCATTCCCTCTACCTCCTCCTCCTCTTCCCCAACCTCAGGCTGGGGTTCTTCTACAGCCACCGTCTCAACCTCTCTGTTCACCAAGGTGCCGACGGCGTCCATTGCCTCTGGGTCTTCAGTCTCCACTAGGTCAGCTACAGCCTCCACACTTACGGGTTCGTCCTCAACCGCTGACTTCTCGGGTGAGTCGTCATCTGTAGGAACTGGCTTGGTTGGAACATAATCCTCGGTGGGGGGCGGCGCTTCAACCACAAACGTGTCGTTCGTCTCCAGGTTTTCGTCCTCTACAACCTCGGACTTGGTCTCGTTGGCCACCACAACGTCGACCTCGCCCAGGACCACTGAGTTTTCAGCCCCGACAGACTGAGCCGCGACCTCAACGACCGTGGGTTCATCGTCGCCCGTGGGCACGTCAATTGAGACATCTACCATTGGAGCTGATTCGGCCGGAGCAACATCTTCGGGCGAAATTGCGCCAGCGACTGGCCCTACCTCTTTCTCCTCCTTCTCCTCCTCCCCTGCCACTTCATCTGCCTCCTCCGTCTGCTCCTCCTCGTCCTTGTCCTCGTCCTCCTCCTCCTCCTCCTCAGGTTCGGCGTCATCTACAACTACCACCTCGATCTCCCTGGTCACCACCGGGCCGACTTCGTTCATAACCGCGGGCTCGTCCTTCTCCACTGAGCCAGCTACAGCCATGTCCACCACGGGCTTGTCCTCAACCGTCGGCGTCTCGGGCGAGTCGTCGCCAGCAGGAGCTGGCTCTGTTGGAACAGCATCTTCAGTTGCGGTCGGCGCTTCATCCACCAACGTGTCCACCACAGTCTCGTCGATTCCCACAACCTCGGGCTTGATCTCGCTGGTTACCACAATGTCGACTTCACCCACGAACACTGGCTCCTCAGTCTGCACAAGCTGAGCCATAGCCCCGACGACCGCATTTGCATCCTCACCCGTGGGCACCTCAACTGTGGCGTCGGCCGCGGCCGCTAGTTCCGCCGGAGCAGCATCGTCGGTCGTGACGGTGGCAGTGAACATCTCCCCTCCCTCAGGATCGATGTCCTCGGCATCCTCCTCCTCGATCTCCTCAGTGACCACTGCGTCGACATCGATCCCAGAGACTGGTCCTTCAGCGTGCACAGCCTCAGTCATAAATTCAACGACCGTGGACTCATCCTCTCCCGTGGGTGCCTGCGCTGAGACATCCGCCACTGTAGCGGGTTCGACCGGAGCAGCATCCTCGGCTTGGATTGTTGCAGTGATGCCTACTCCCCCAGTCTCTTCCCCAGGCCCGGCGGCTTCAGCAACTGCCGCTTCGTTCTCCCTGATCACCACAGCATTAGTATTGTTCATGCCCGCCGGATCTTTCGTCTCCACTGGACCAGCTACAATCTCCACTACCGCGGGTTCACTCTCAGCCGCAGGTGTCTCGGGCGAGTCGTCGGTAGCAGGAGCTGGCTCGGTTGTAACAGCATCTTCTGTTGGGATCGGCGCTTCATCCACCATCGTGACCACATTAGTCTTGTCGGCTTCCACAACATCGGGCTCTATCTCGTTGGCCACCACAGCATCGACCTCGTCCATGCCCACTAGCTCTTCAGCCTTGACATGCTGAGCCATGGACTCTACTATGGTGGGCTCATCCTCGCCCGTGGGTGCTTCAACTGAGATTTCGGTGAATATAGCTGGCTCGGTCGGGGCGTAATCATCGGTCGGGATCATCGTCGCGACCGCCACTACCTCCTTTTTAGGCTCGGCGTTTTCTACAACCGCCGACTCGATCTCGCCAGTTAACACGGCATCAACCTCGTCCACGATCGCTGGCCCTTCCGTTCCTAATGGGTCAGCCACAGCCTCGAAAATCACAGGCTTACTCTCAATCGTTGGCATCTCGGGCGAGTCGTCGGTAGTAGGAACTGGATCTGTTGGAACAGCATCGTCCATCGGGAGCAGGGCTTCATGCGCCAACTTGTCCACCTCAACCTCGTCGGCTTCCATAGTCTTGGCCTCCATTTCATAGGTCATCACGGCATCAACCTCGTCCTCAGCCACTGGCTCTTCAGCCATGGCCTCGACGCCCGCGGGCTCAACCTCGATCGTAGGCCCTTCAACCGAGACGTTTGCCACAGTAGCCGTTTCAGCCAGAGCAGCGGCTTTGGTGGAGATCTTGGCAGCTACCGCCACTACCTTGTCGTCGTCCTCATTTTCGTTGTCCCCCGTCTCTTCCTCCTTCTCCTCCTCATTATGTTCAGCGTCTTCTACAACCGCCGCCTCGATCTCCCTGGTCACGGCCGGGTCGACATCGCCGATGGTTGTCGACTCTTCCGTCCCCGCTGAGCCAGATGTAGCCTCGACGACCACGGTCTCGTCGTCCACCGTTGACATTTTGGGCGAGCCGTCGTCTGCAGGAGCTCGCCCGGTTGGAACAGCATCTTTGGTCAGGGTCAGCGCTTTATCCGCTAACTTGTGCACCTTGGGCTCGTCAGCTTCCACAACCTCGGGCTCGACCTCACTCATTGTCTTTGGCTCTTCAGTCTGCAGAGGATGAGCCATAGCCTCAACGACCGCGGTTTGATCCTCATCCGCAATCGCCTCAACTGAGGTGTCTGCCGTGCCCGCTGGTACTGCCGGAGAACCATCTTCTGCCGAGACGGTAGCAGTGAACATATCTTCCCCCTCCGGCTCGGCGTCTTCCACAACATCGGCCTCGATCTCTTTGACAACCACAGCGTCGATATCGATCACTACCACTGGCTCTTCAGCCGTAGGCTCAACGACCGCAGACTCACTCTCGCCCGTGGCCGCCTCAACTGAGACGTCTACCACCGTGGCTGGTTCGGTCGGTGGAGCATCCCCAGCTGGGATCGTAGTAGTAACACAAATCCCCTCATTCACCTCCCCAGGCTCGGCGTCATCCACAATACCTCCCTCGAACTCCGTGGTCACCACGGCGTCGATCTCTTCCATTCCCGCCGGCTCTTCTGTTTCCACTAGGTCAGGTACATCCCTGCCAGCCATTGATTCATCCTCAACCGCAGGAATCTCGGGCGAGTCGTCGGTGACACGAGCTGGCTCGGTTGGAACAGATTTCTCGGTCGGTGTCGGCGCTTCAACCATCATTTTGTCCACCTCAGTATCGTCAGCTTCCACAATCTCCGCTCCAAGCTCGTTGGCCACTACAACATCGATCTCGTCCACAGCCACCGGCTCTCCAGCCTCGACATACGCAACCATGGTATCGGCAACCATGGGCCTATCCTCGCCCATGGGCATATTAACTGAGACATCTTCCGCTGTAACTGGCTCGGCCTGAGCAAGATCTTCAGCCGGTATCGTGGCAGAGACCGCCAGTGCCTCCTCCTCCTCCTCCGCCTCCTCCTCCTCCGCCTCCTCCTCCTCCTCCTCCTCCTCTTCCTCCTCTTCCTCCTCCCCCTCTTCCTCCTCCTCTACGATCGCAGGCTTGGCTTTTTGTACAACCGCCACCTCGACCCCCCTGGTCACCACAGAGCCGGCGATGTTCATGGCCTTCAGCTCTTCCGTCCCCACTCGATCATCTACAGTCTTGACGACCAGGGGCACGTCCTTAACGGTTCGAGCCTCGGGCGAGTCGTCATCGCCGAGAGCTGGCTCGGTTAGAGCTGCATCTTCGGTCGGGATCGGCGTTTCAACGACCACCTTGTCCGCCTCTGGCTCGTCGGATTCCACATCATTCGTCTCAAACTCGTTGGTCACCACAGCGTCAACCTCGCCCGTGATCACTGGCGCTTCAGAATCCACAGGCTGAGTTGTGGTATCAACGACCTCGGATTCACCCACACTTGTAAGCACCTCAACTGAGGCGTCGGTCGCGGTCGCTGGTTCGGTCGGAGCAGCATCCGCAGACGGGACTGTGGCGTTGGACACCTCCTCCGGCTGAATATCGGTGTCCTCCGCGAGCTCGGTATCAGTCTTGTTGGCTACCATGGCGCCGACATCAGGCACGGCCGCTTGCTCTTCAGCCTGCGCAGGCGTTTTCGTAGTCCCAACGACCACGTGCTCACCCATGCCCGTGACCGCTTCACCTGGGGCTGCCGCCACTGTCGCTGTTTCAGCCGGTGCAGCATCTTCGGCTGGGATCACGGCTGTGAGACCCACCCCCTCATTCTCGTTCTCATGCTCGGCGTCTTCCACAACCACCGCCTCAATCTCCATGGTTACCCCTGCGTCGACCTCGCCCATGCTCACCCGCTCTTCTATCTCCACTAGGTCAGGTACAGCCTCGCCAGCCATGGATTCATCTTCCACCGCAGGCGGCTCGGGCGAGTCGTCGGTGGCAGGAGCTGACTCGGTTGGAACAGCACTCTCGGTCGGGGTAGGTGATTCAATCGCCAATTTGTTCACCTCAGCCCCGTCGGCTTCCACGATTTCGGCTCCGAGCTCGTTGGAAACTACAGCGTCGACCTCGCTCACGGTCACTGGTTCTCCAGCCTCGACCGCCGGATCCATGGCGTCGGCAACTGTTAGCTCATTCTCACCCGTGGGGGCTTCAACTGAGACGTCCTCCACTGTAGTTGGCTCGGCCCGAGTAACATCCTCGGCCGGTATCATGGCAGCGACCGGCACTAAACCTTTGTCCTCTTCTTCCTCTTCCTCATCGACCTCAGGCTCGGCTTCTTTCACAACCACCGTCTCGATCTCCTTGGCCATCACAGTGTCGACGACATCCATGGAATCTGGCTCTTCCGTCTCCACTGGGCCAGCTACAGCCTCGACGAGCAGCGGCTCGTCCTCAACCGTTGGTACCTTGGGCAAGTCGTCATCAGCGGGAGCTGGCTCGGTTGGAACTGCATCCTCGGCCGGGATCGGCGCTTCAACCACCAAGTTTTCCGCCTCTGGTTCGTCGGATTCCACGCCATCGGCCTCAAGCTCGTTTGCCACCACAGCGTCGACCTCGCCCGGGATCACTAGCTCTTTAGACTCGACAGGCTGAGTCATGGCACCAACGACAGCGTGTTCACCCACACTCATGGGCACCTCAACTAAGGCGCCGACCGCAGTCGATGGTTCGGCCGGAGCAACATCCTCAGCCGAGGTTGTGGCGCTGGACATACCCCCTTGCCCCTGCTCAGGCTCGGTGTCCTTCACGACCTCGGTCACGATCTCGTTGGCAACCACGGCATCGACATCGATCATGGCCATCGGCGCTTTCGCCTGCATAGGTTCGGTCACAATATCAACAACCGCGAGCTTACCCTCGCCCGTGGACGCCTCGACTGGAAGATCCGTCACTGTCGCTCGTTCGACCGGTGCGGCATCCTTGGCCAGGGTTGCGGCTGTGATACCCATCTCCTCACTCTCGTCTCCAGGCTCAGCGTCTTCCACAACCACCCCCTCGATCTCCGTGATCACCACAGCGTCGACTGCATCCATGCTCACCCGATCCTCCGTCTCCACTGGCCCAGGTTCAGCCTCGTCCACCATGGACTCATCCTCAGCCGCAAGCGTCTCGGGCGAATCGCCGGTGGCAGGAGCTGGCTCGGTTGGAACAGCGTTCTTGGGCGAGGTCGGCCCTTCGACCACCAATTTTTCCGCCCCAGCCTTGTCAGCTTTGACAATCCCGGCCTCAGTCTCGTTGACCACCGCAGCATCGACCGCGCTCACGGCCACTTGCTCTCCAGTCTCGACAGGCAGAACTACGACCTCGGTGACTTTGGACTCATCCTCGCTCATGGGCGCTTCACCTGAGACATCCACTACTGTAGCTGGCTCGGCCGGAGAAGTATCTTTGGTGGAGATCGTGGCAGCGACCACCACTACATCTTCCTCGTCTTCCTCTTGCTCCCCCTCGACCTCAGGCTCGGGTTCTTTTACAACGGCAGCCTCAATCTCCTTGACCACCCCAGCGTCGACGGCCTCCACGACCTCCATCTCTTTCATCTCCATTATGTCACCTAAAGCCTCGATGACCACGGGCTCACCATCAACCGTTGGTGTCTTGAGCGAGGCATCATCAGCGGGAGCTGGTTCTGTCGGAATAGCATCCTCGGTCGGGGTTGGCGCTTCAATCACCAAATTCTCCACCTCTGGCTCGTCGGCTTCCGCATCATCGGCTTCAAACTCGTTGGCCATCACAGCGTCGACCTTGCCCGTGATCCGTAGTTCTTCAGACTCGACAGGCTGAACCATGGCATCAACGACCGTGGGTTCACCCTCGACCATGGAAACCCCAACTAAGGCGCCAGATGCGGTCGCTGGTTCGGCCGGAACAACACCCTCAGCCTGGATTGGGGCGCTGGACATCTCCTGCGCAAGCTCAACGTCCACCACAACCTCAGCCTTGATCTCATTGGTGACTACAGCATCAACATCGACAATGGTCAATTGCTCTTCAGTTTGTCCAAGCTCGGTTATAGTCGCGACAGCCGTGAGTTCTCCCTCGCCCGTGACCGCCTCAACTGGGAGGCCCGCCATTGTAGCTGGTTCGGCCGGCGCAGCTTCCTTGGCTGGGATTGTGGCAGTGACCTTCACTTCTCCATTCTCATCGCCAGGCTCGGCGTCTTCCACAACTACCCCTTCGATATTCGTGGTCATCACAGCGTCGACCTCGTCCGTGCCTACCCGCCTTTCCGTTTCCACTAGGCTAGCTACAGCCTCGCCAACCATGGACCCATCCACGACCGAAGGCGTCTCGAGCGACTCGTCGGCGGCCGGAGCCGGCTCGGTTCGAACAACATTCTCGGTCAGGATCGGCGCTTCACCAACCAATTTGTCCGCCTCAGCCTCTTCGGCTTCCACGATCTCGGCCTCGATCTCGTTGACCGCAGCAACATCGATCGTTGTCACGGCCAGTAGTTCTTCAGCCTCGACAGGCGGAGCCATGACCTCGGCGATTGTGGTCTCATCCTCGCCCATAGGTGCTTCAACTAAGGCATCCACTACTGCAGCTGGCTCGGTTGGTGGAACATCATCCTCGGTCGGGATCGTGGCAGCGACCACTACAACTACCTCCTCTTCGTCTTCCTCCTCCTTCTCGACCCCAGGCTCGGCTTCTTCTACAACTGCTGCCTCGATCCCTCTGGTCATCACAGCGTCGACGGTGCTCATGGTCTCCGACGCTTCTGTCTCCACTGGACTAGCTACAGCCTTGACGACCGCCGGTTTGTCCTCAACCGTTGAAGCCTCGGGCGAGTCGTCATCAGCGGGAGCTGGAACGGTTGGGACAGCATCCGCGGTCGAGGTCGGCCCTGTAACCATCTGCTTGTCCTCCTCTGGTTCCTCGGCTTCCACACCATCGGGTTCGAGCATTTTGACCACCGCATCATCGACCTCGCCCATGGTCACTAGCTCGTCGAGCTCGAAAGGCTGAGTCATGGCCTCAGCGACTACGGATTCACCCTCACCCACAGGCATCTCACCTAAGGCGCCGATCGCGGTCGCTGGTACGGCTGGAGCAGCACCCTTAGCCGGGACTGCGGCACTGGGTATCTCCTCACGCTCAGGCGCAGGTTCCTCCACAACCTCGGCCTCAATCTCGTTGGTAACTACAGCGTCGAAATTGATCATGGCCACTGACTTTTCGACCTGCACAGCCTCAGCCATGTCTTCAACGATCGCAGACTCACCCTCGCCCGTGGCCACCTCAACCTCGGCTGAGATCGTAGCAGTAACACCCACCCCCTCGTTCGCTTCCCCAGACTCGGCGTCTTTCACAACAACCACCTCGATCTCGCTGGTCACCACAGCGTCGACCTCGTCCATACCCGCCGGTTCTTCCTTCTCCACTAGATCAGTTATAGCCTCGCCAGTCATGGAGTCATCCTCGACCGCAGGCGTCTCGGGTGAGTCATCAGTGGAAGGAACTAGCTCGGTTGGAACATAACTCTCGGTCGGCGTAGGCGCCTTAGCCCCCAAATTGTCCGCTTCAGCCTCGTCGGCTTCCACATTCTCCGCTTCGAGCTTGCTGGCCACGGCAGCATCGACCTCGCCCACGGCTACTGGCTCTTCAGCCCCGGCAGGATAACCCATGGTATCGGTGACTGTAGAATGATCCTCGCCCATTGGTGCTCCAACTGAAACACCCGCCATTGTATCTGACTCAGCGGAAGCAACACCCTTGGCTGGTATCGTGGCAGCGACTGCCATCATCTCCTCCTCCATCTTCTGTTGCTCCCTGTCGACATCAGGCTCGGCTTCTTTTACAATCGGCTGCACGATCTCCCTGGTCACCACGGTGCCGATGGCGTCCGTGGCATCTGGCTCTTCCGTCTCCTCTGAGTCGGGTACATCCTCGACGACAACAGGTTTGTCCTCAAACGTTTGTGTCTCGGGTGAGTCATCGGCAGCAAGAGCTGGCTCGGTTGGAACAGCAGTAGAAATCAGCGCTTCAACCCCCAAATTGTCCACCTCTGGCTCGTTGGCTTCCACAACATCGGCCTCAAGCTTGTTGGCTACCACAGCGTCGGCCTCGCCCATGACCACTGACTCTTCCTTGACAGGCTGAGTCATGGTCTCAGTGACCGTGGGTTCACCCTCAACCGTGCACAATTCAATCGAGGCGTCCACCGAGGTGGCTGGTTCGACCGGAGCAGCATTCTCAGCCGGGATCGTGGCCCTGCACGTCTCCTCCCCCTCCGGCTCGGCATCCTCCACAACCGCTACCTCGATCTCGTTGGCGACCACAGCGTCGACATCAATCATGGCCACCATTTCTTCAGCCTGCCCAGGCTCAGTCATAGCACCAACGACCGCGGGCTCACCCTCGCCCATGGTCACCTCAACTGGAACGTCCGTCACCATAGCTGGGGAGGCTGGTGTAGCATCCTCGGCCAGGATATATGATATGGGAGTAACGCTCATCTCCTCATCCTCCTCCTCAGGCTCGGAGTCTTCCACAACCGCCGTCTCGATATTTTTGGTCACCACAACGCCAACCTCGTCCACGCCAATTGGCTCTTCAACCTCCATTGGGCCAGCTAAATCCTCGCCGACAACGGGTTTATCTTCAGCTGTCGACACCTCGGGTGAGTCGTTGGTAGCAGGAGTTTGTTCGGTTAGAACAACATCATCGGTCGGGGCCGGAGCTTCACCAACCAACTTGGCCACCTCAGCTTCGTCGGCTACCACAAATTCGTACTCGATTGTGTTGGCCACCAAGGCAACTACCGCGCCCACGGCTTCCGGCGCTTCTGCCTCGACAGACCAGACCACGGCCTTGGTGACTGTGAGCTCGTCCTCGCCCGTCGGCGCTTCAACTGAAATGTCGGCCACCGTGGTCGGTTTGACTGGAGCAACATACTCAGCCAAGATCTCGGCAGCGACCGCCACTGCCTCTTTCTCCTCCTCTCCCTCCACCTCCTCGACCGCAGGCTCGGCTTCATCTACGACCGCCGCCTCGATCGCCCTGGTCACCACAGAATCGGCACCCTCCATAGCCTCCGCTTCGTTAGTTTTCACTGAGTCAGCAGCTTCGACGATCACGGCTTCGTCCTCAACCGCAGGCGTCTCGAGCGAGTCATCGGCAGTAGGAACTGGCTCGGTCGGAACAGCATCCTCGGTCGATGTCGGCGCTTCAAGAACCAAGTTGTCGTCCACGTCCGTCCTGGCGTCTTCTACAACCTCGGCCTCGATCGTGTTGACCATCATAGCGCCAACCGCGTCCACGGCCACTGACTCTTCAGCCTCGGACGGCTGATCCGTGATCATAATGACCGTAGACTCATCCTCGCCCGTGGGCATCTCAACCAAGACATCCGCCACTGCAGCTGGTTCGACCGGAGCAGTATCCTCGGCCGGGATCATGGCAGCGACCACCACCCGCTCGTTATCGTCCTCTTCCTCCTTCTCCTCGACGGCGGGCTCGGCTTCTTCTATGGCCGCCGCCTCGATCGCCCTGGTCACCACGGAATCGACGGTCTCCATAGCCTCCGTCTCTTCCATCATCACTGAGTCAGCTACAGCCTCGACGACCACGGCTTCGTCCTCAACCACAAGCATCTCAGGCGAGTCGTCGGCAGTAGGAACTAGCTCGGTCGGAACAGCATCCTCGGTCGGTGTCGGCACTTCAAGAACCAAGTTGTCGTCCACGTCCGTCCTGACCTCTTCTACAACCTCGGCCTCGATCGTGTTGGCCATCATAGCGCCAACCGCGTCCACGGCCACTGGCTCTTCAACCTCGGACGGCTGAGCCGTGATCATAGCGACCGTAGACTCATCCTCGCCCGTGGGCACCTTAACCAAGACATCCGCCACTGCAGCTGGTTCGACCGCAGCAGTATCCTCGGCCGGGATCATGGCAGCGACCACCACCCGCTCGTTATCGTCCTCTTCCTCCTTCTCCTCGACGGCGGGCTCGGCTTCTTCTATGGCCGCCGCCTCGATCGCCCTGGTCACCACGGAATCGACGGTCTCCATAGCCTCCGTCTCTTCCAACTCCACTGAGTCAGCTACAGCCTCGACGACCACGGCTTCGTCCTCAACCAAAAGCATCTCAGGCGAGTCGTCGGCAGTAGGAATTGGCTCGGTCGGAACAGCATCCTCGGTCGGTGTCGGCGCTTCAACAGTCAACTTGTCGTCCACGTCCGTCCTGGCGTCTTCTACAACCTCGGCCTCGATCGTTTTGACCACCACACCGTCCACCTCGCCTACGGCCACTGGCTCTTCAGCCTCGGATGGCTGAGCCGTGATCATAACGACCGTAGGCTCAAGCTCGCGTGTGGGCGCTTCGATCGTGACATCCGTCACTGCAGCTGGTTCAACCCGAGTAGAATCCTCGGCCGGGATCACGGCAGCGACCACCACCCCCTCATCTTCGTCCTCCTGCTCCTTGACCCCAGACTCGGCTTCTACAACCACCATCTCGATCTTCCTCGTCGCCACACCATGAACATCGTCTAAGATCACCTGTTCTTCCGTCTGCACCGGGCCAGATACCACAGCCTCGACGGCCGCGGGCTCTTTGTCAGCCGCGAGTGTTTCTGGCGAATCATCGCCAGCAGGAGCTGGCTTGGTCAGGGCATCTTCGGCCGGGATCGGTTCTTCCGCCACCGGCCTGTTCACCTCCGGCTCGTCGCTCTCCACAACCTCGGCCTCGATCTCGTCGACCACCACAATGTCGACATCGATCACGGCCACTGTTTGTTTTGCCTGCACTGGTTCAGTCATAGCCTCCACGACCGCGGGCTCATTTTCGCCCGAAGGGGTCTCATCTGAGACACCCGCCGTTGTAGCTGGTCCGTTAACATCGACGGCCAGGTTCGTGGCAGTGGCCACCACTATCTCCTTCTCTTCGTCGTCTTCTTCAAGCTCGACGGTTTTCACAACCGCCGCTTCGATCTCTCTGGCCGGTACAGCGTCGACACCGTCAATTGTAGCCGACGCTCCTGTATTCACTGGGCCAGCTAAATCCTCGAAACCTACGATTTTGTCCTCAACCGTTGGCGTCTCGGGCGAGTCGTCGGTAGCAAGAGCTGTCTCGGCTGGAACAGCATGCCCGGTCAAGGTCGGCGCTTCAAGTACCACCTTGGTCACCTCAGCTTCGTCGGCGTCAATAACCTCTGCCTCAATCTCTTTGTCGACCACAGCGTTCACATCACCCACGGCCACTGCCTCTTCAGTCCGCACAGGCTCAACAATAGCTTCGAAGACCGAGACTTCATCCTCGCCCGTGAGAGCGTCAACTGAGACATTCGCCACTGTAGCTGGTTCGGCCGGAGCAACATCCTCGGCCGGGGTCATGGCAGCGACCGCCATCATCACCTTATCCTCCTTTTCCCACGCCTTGTCCTCCTCAGGTTTGGCGTCGTCTACAACCGCGGCCCCGATCTCCCTTGTCATTACAGTGTCGACATCGTTCATGGCTGATGGTTTGTTCATCTCCACTGGGTCAGCTACAGCCTCGACGACGACGGGTTTGTGCTTGACCGCTGGCGTGTCGGGCGAGTCGTTGGTAGCAGGAGTTGGTTTGGCTGGAACAGCATCTTTGGTCGGTGTCGGCGCTTCGTCCACCAACTTATCCGCCTCCGGCTCATCGTCTTCCACAACCTCGGTCTCAATCTCGCTGGCCACCACAGCATCAGCCTCGCCGACGGTGCCTGACTCTTTGGCCGTTATAGACTGAGCAATGGCCCCATCGACGGTGGTTTCAGCCTCACCTGCGCGGGTCTCAACTGAGGCGCTGACCGAAGCCGTCGGTTCGGCCGGAGTAGTATCTTCAACCGAGATCGTAGTCGTGCACATTGTCTCCTGCTCAACCTTGGCGTCCTCCACAACCTCTGTCTGGATCTCGTCCGATATCACAGCATCGACATCAACCACGGCCACTGGATCTTCCGCCTGCACAGGCTCAGTCGTAGCCTCAACGACCGCGGGCTCAACCTTTCCCGTGGGCATTTCAACTGAGACATCCACCACTGTAGTTGATATGGCCGGAGCAGCACCCTCGGTCGGGGTCGGAGCTTCAACCACCAACCTGTCCGCCTCCGGTTCGGTGTCGTCCGCAATCTGGGCCTCCATTTCGTTAGCCACCACAACATCGACCTCACCCACGGCCACCGTCCCTTCATCCTCCACAGACTGAGCCATGATCTCGACAACTGCGGGCTCATCCTCACCCGTAGACGCCTTAACTAAGAGGTCTACCACGACCGCTGGCTTGGTCGGTGCAGCATCCTCGGCCGGGGTTGTGGCAGATAGCATTACCTCCTCTGCTTCTTGCTCGGCGTCTTCCGCCACCTCAATCTCCTTGATCGCTGAAACGTCGACGTCGTTCGTAGCCGGAAGATTTTCCGTCTCGACTAGGTCAGCTTCAGCCTCGACGACCACGGGTTCGGCCTCAGCCGAAGACGTCTTGGGAGGTTCGTCGGTGATAGCTGCTTGATCGTTTGCAGCAGCATCTTCTTCTAGTGTCAGCGATACGTAATCCAGCAACCCCTCCCCAGGCTTCTCTTCGTCCAAAACATCGGCGACGACGTCCCTGTTGTCCTTTTCGTCGACAACGTTCCCATCCTGGAGTGTTTGGGTCACTATCGATTCAGCTGCAGGCCCGTTGACCGCAGGTTCATCGTCTGTCGCGGGTGCCTCTGGTGAATCATCGCCAGCAGGAACTGGCTCGGCCGGAACATAATCTTCATCTGAGGTCGGTGCTTCAACCACAGACCTATCCGCCCCCGGCTCGGCCTCTTCAATAACCTCGGCCTCAAGCTTGTTGGTGCTCACAGCGTCGAGATCGATGGCGATCGCCGGCTCTTCAGCCTGAACAGGCTCAGTCCTAACCTCCAAATCCGCGGGGTCATCTTCGACCGCAGAAGCCTCGTCTGAAGCATCCGCCGCTGTAGATGGTCCGGCCAAAGCAACAGCTTCGGTAGGGTGTGTAGAATTGACTGCCACTAACTCCTCCTCGTCGTCCTCTTCTTCAGGTTCGGCATCGTCTAAAACCGCTGCCTCGATCTCCCTGGTCGCCCCAGCGTCGACACCGTCCATGGTAGTCACCTCTTCTGTATCTACTGGGTCAGATAAATCCTCGAATACCACGGGTTCGTCCTCAACCCCTGGCGTATCGGGCGAGTCATCGGTAGCAAGAGCTGTCTCGGCTGGAACAGCATGCATGGTCGGGGTCGGCGCTTCAAGTACAACCTTGTCCACCTTAGCTTGGTCAGCTTCAACAACCTCCGTCTGGATCTCGTTGGCGACCATAGCGTTCATCTCATCCATGGCAAATGTCTCTTCAGCCTGCGCAGGCTGAACCGTAGCTTCGACGACTGCGAGCCCATCCTCGCCCGCGAGCGCTTCATCTGAGACATCCGCCACTGTAGCTGGTTCGGTCGGAGCAACATCCTCGGTCGGGATCATGGTAGATGCCTTGACCACCACCTCCTTCTCATCCTCCCCCTCTTCCTCGTTCTCATCCTCCTCCTCATTCTCTTTCTCGTTCCCATCCTCCTCCTCATTCTCTTCCTCGTCCTCTCCTTCAGGATCGGCGTCGTCCACAACCGCGACCTCCCCCTCCCTGGTCGTTTCCGTGTCGACGTCGTCCGCCATCGATGGCTTGTCCGTCTCCACTGGATCACCGACACCCTCGACAACGACGGGTTCATGCTCGGTTGTTGGCGTATCAGGTGAGTCGTCGGTAGCAGGGGCTGGCTCGGTTGGAGCAGAATCCTCGGTCGGTGTCGGCGCTTCTTCCACAAATTTAGTTGCCTCCGGCTTGTCGTCTTCCACAACATCGGCCCCGATATTGATGGTCACCACAGCGTCGACCTCGCCCACGGCGACTGGCTCTTCGGTCGCAATAAGCTGAGCAATGGCCTCAACGACGGTGGGTTCGGCCTCACCCGTGCGCGCCTCAACTGAGGGGTCGACCGACGCCGTCGGTTTGGCCGGAGTAGTATCCTTGGCCGGGATCGTGTCCCTGCACAGTTTTTCTTGTTCATACTTGGTTTCTTCCACAGCCTCCACCTCAATCTCATATTTGATCCCAGCGTCGACATTGACACCAGAAACTAGCTCTTTCGTCTGCACAGGCTTAGTCATAGCCTCAACAACCACGGGGTTATTGTCGTCCATGGGCGCCTCAACTAGGGCATCTTCCACTGGAGCTGGTTTGGCGGGAGCGGCATCCTTATCGTCGTCCGTGGACGCCTCAACTAGGGCATCTTCCACTGGAGCTGATTTGGCCGGAGCAGCATCCTCGGTCGGAGTCGGAGAAACAACTACGGACCTGTCCTGCTCGGGCTCAGCGTTTTCCACGATCTGGGCCTCGATTTGGTTGGCCCCCACAGCCTGAGCCATGGCCACGACGACCACGGGCTCAACTGAGGCGTCTACCACCGCCTCTAGTTCGGTCGGCGCAGCACCCTCTGCCGGGGTCGTGGCAGGTAACACCACATCTTCCCTCCCTTTCTTCTCCTCAGGCTCGGCTTCTCCTGCAATCGCCGCCTCGATATCCCTGACCATCGAAGCTACTTTGCCTACAACTGGAAACTCGTCCGTCTCCACGGGGTTAGCCACGGCCTCAATAACCGCGGGTGTGTCCTCAACCGTGGGTGTGTCTTCAACCGTGGTCACCTCAGCAGGAGATCCCGCAGCCGCAGCTGGTTCGGCTGGAGCAGCATCCTCAGTCGGGATCGTGGCAGTGGACACAACCTCCTCCTCTTCCTCCTCCTTATCCTCCCTCTTTTCCTCTTCCTCAGGCTGGGTTTCTTCCGCAATCACCGCCCCAATCTTCCTGGTCACCGAAACATCGATGTTGTCGATGATCGGAAGCTCGTTGGTCTCCACCGTGTCAGCCACGGCCTTTTTGGCCGCCGGCGCATCCTCACCCGTAAACACCTCATCTGAGGCGTCTACCAACGCCGCTAGTTCGGCCTGCGTAGCATCCTCGGCAGGGGTCGTGGCAGGGAACATCACCTCTTCTCCTTCTGGCTCAGTGTCGCTCATAACAACCACCTCAATCTCGGTGATCACCTCATTATCGATATCGTCCGTGACCGGAAAGCCCACCGTCTCCACGGTCGCATTCACAGCCTCGACGACAACGGTTTCAGCCGCAACCGAAGATGGCTCGAGATCTTCGTCGGGGAAGGCTGCTTGGCCGGTCGGAGCAGTATCTTCGTCCGGATCCGGCGATACGGTCACCCGCACCATCTCGCCAGGCTCCGCGTCGTCCACAACATCGGCCGTTATGTCCTTGGTTTCCCTTTCGACGACAACGTCCATGTCCCCAAGAGTTAGGGTCTTCACGACCTCAGTCACAGCTTCGATAGCCGTGGGGTTATCTTCAGTTGCGGGTGTTTCTGGTGAATCATCAGCAGTAGGAGCTGGCTCTGACTCAGCCGGCGCAGCATCTTCGGTCGGGGTCGGAGCTTCAACCACCGACCCATCTAGCTCAAGCTTGACGTCTTCCACTACCTCGACCTCCATCTCATTGGCCATCGTAGCGTCGACCTCACTCACAGCCACCGGCGTTTCATCTTCCACAGACTGAGCCATGTACTCAATGATCGTGGGCTCATCTTCATCCGTCAACGCCTCAACTGAGGCGTCTAACACCGTCGCTGGTTTGGTCGGCGCAGCATCCTCGGCCGGGGTCGTGGCAGATGGTATCATCGTCTCCTGCCCAGGCTCGGCGTCTTCCACAAACATCACCTCAGTCGCCCTGGTCACCAAAGTGCCGACCTCGTCCGTGACCTCCAGCTCTTCTGTCTTCACTGGATCTGTCACAGCCTCGATAACCACGGGTTCAGCCTCAGCCAAAAACGTCTCGGGAGATTCGTCGGTGACAGCTTCTTGATCGGTCGGAGCAGCATCTTCTTCCGAAAGCGGCGATACGGTCATCCGCACATCCTCCTTAAGCCTCGTATCGTCCAAAACATCGACCATGTTGGCCGTGGTTTCCCTTTCGACAGCAAGGTCCGCGTCCTTAAGCCCTTGGGTCTCTACGGTCTCAGTCACAGCTTCGGCGGCCGAGTGTTCAATTTCAGGCAGGGTATCATCCACAGGCTCGACGACCACGGGTTCAGTCTCAACCGAAGGCGTCTCGGGAGGTTCGTCGGTGACAGCTGCTTGATCAATCGGCGCAGCATCGTCTTTTGGGGGCGGAGATACGGTCACCCGCACCACCTCGCCAGGCTCCGCGTAGTCCCCATCGGCCATGATGTCCCTGATTTCTCTCTCGACGACAATTTCCACGTCCTGAAGTGCCTGTGTTTCCGCGGGCTCAGCCACAGTCTTGACGGCCGTAGGTTCGTTTTCGATCGCCAGTGTCTCTGGTGAATCATCTCCAGCAGGAGCTGGCTCGGCTAGAGCAACATCTTCGGTCGATGTTGGGGCTTTAACCACCGAACTGCTTGGCGCCGACTTGGCGTCTTTCACCATATCTGCCACCATCTCGTTGGCAACCGCAGCGTCGACATCAAGCGTGGCCATCGGCCCTTCGACTGGCACAGCGTCAACGACCGCGGGCTCATCCTCGCGCATCGGCGTCTCATCTGAGGCATCTAGTGCAGTAGTTGGTCCGGGCGGAGCTGAATCCTCGGCCTGGCTCGTAGCAGCGACCGCCACCTCCTCCTCTTCCTCCTCGTCCTGCTCAGGCGCGGGGTCTTCCACCACAACCGCGTCAGTCTCCCTGGTCACGACAGTGTCGACGTCGTCCATGACCACCGACACTTCCGCCTCCACCGCGTCAGGTACAACAGCCTCGACGATCACTGGTTCGTCCTCAGCCGTTGGCGCCTCGGGTGACTCGTTGGCAGCAGGGGCTGACTCAGTAGGAACGTCATCATCGGTCGGGGTCGACGCTAGATCCACAAACTTGTCCGCCTCAGGCTCTTGGTCGTTCATAACCTCGGCCTCGATACCGTTGGCCACCACAGCGTTGACCTCGCTCACGGCAACTGGTGATTCAGCCTGCACATGCTCAGTTATAGCCTCAATGAACGCGGGTTCACCTTCACTCGTGGGAGCTTCAACTGGGACATCCGTCGCTGCAGCTGGTTTCTCTAGAGCGGTACCCTCGACCGGGATCGTGGCATCGACCGCCAATCCCTCCTCCTCTTCCTCCTCCTCGTCATCACGCTCGGGGTCGTCTACAACTACCGCCTCAATACCCCTGGTCACCACGGCGTCAACGGCATGTATGGCCGCCGACTCTTCCGCCTTCACTGGGTCCCCTACAGCCTCGACGACCACGGGTTGGCTCTCCACTGTTGGTGTCTCAGGTAAGTCGTCGCCAGCAGGAGCTAGCTCGGTTGGAGCAGCATCCTCGGTCGGGGTCGACGCTTCACAAACCAAATTTTCTGCCTCTGACGCGGCATCTTCCACACCCGTGGTGCCCATCTTGCTGGCTGCCACAGTGTCAACCTCGCCCACGGCCGCTAGTAATTCAGTTTCCATAGGTTGAGCCATGCCCAAAACGACCACGGGTTCACCCCCACCCGCGGGCGCCTCAACTAAGACGTCGGCCAACGCCGCTGGTTCGGTCGGAGCAGCACTCTTAGCCGAGATCGCAACAGTGTTCATTTTCTCCTCCTCAAGCTTTGCGTCCTCTATAACGACTGCCGACTCGCTGGGCACAGTATCATCGACGTTGTCCATAATCAACGGCTCTGTAGCCTGCACTGGGTCAGTCATAGTCGCAACGACCGCAGGTTCATCCCCGCCCGTTCGAGTCTCAACTGGGATATCCGCCGCTGTAGCTGGTTCGGCCGGAGCAGCATTTTTTACCGGCGTCATGACAGCAACCCCCACCCGCCCCTCTTCCTTCTCAGGCACGGTGCCTTTCACAGCCGCTGTCTCTTTCTCTATAGTCACCACAAACTTTCGATCGTCCATTTTCGCCGGTTCGTTCGTTTCCACTAAGTCAGCTACAGCCTCGATGACCAAGGGTTCATCCTCAGTCGCAGGCGTCTCGGGTGAGTTGTCCACAGTAGGATTTGGCTCGAATGAAACAACATTTTCAGTTGGGGTTGGCACTTCGACCACACCATTAGTTTCGATATCGTTAATCAAACCAACGTCGACATCACCCGCTGATAACGCAGGTGCTTCGGCCTCTACTGGGCCAGTCACAGTCTCGACGGCTGCAAGTTCATCAATCGCGGGTGTCTCGCGTAAGGTATCAGGTATAAACTCTTGCCTGATCGGCGCAACGTCTGCTTCGATTTCCGGGATCAACATAACCTTAGCAACATCCGCAGGCACTAGCTGTTCAGCCTCTACTGGCCTAGCCATGGCGTCGGACACTTCCTCGTCGTCAGACTCGGACGTGCTGTCCTCAGAATCGGACGCGCTTTCGTCAGAATCGGACGTGTCGTCGTCAGACGCGGACGTGCTGAATGCGGAGTCGGAATCGGACGTGCTTGGCATAGAGTCAGACGCGGCAGCTGAATTGAATGATTCCTCACCCTCAGACGAGGACGTGCTAGGTGTGCAGTCGGACGCAGCAGCTGTCTCGGTCCAAGCAGCATCCTCGGCTGGGGTTGAGGCGACGAGTCGTAGAGCAGGGTCAATACGGCGGCGGTACGCCTGAAATATAGACGTGGTGGTTGGGCGAGCAAGCGGCGAGGGTGGGAAGGTAGAAAGGGGATATGTAGCAAGCGTTTTCTTGGCCTTGATCATTGTCGTGCGGCTGGCGGACGAAATGGGGTAGATAAAACACGCACGCCTGAAAGGAAAGTGCGTCTGTTGCACTTTTTACTATCTATGATGCTAAAATTGCTTTTCTGCTGCGTGATCTTGAGATTGGTGACGTTTCATCCATAGTGTTTAGTCACTTGTCAAGTTGAATCATCACGGTAATGTTGTTGTTCATTTGAAGACATGTATCCAAAGCCATTAACGCTAACAGCACTGCTGTTGGTGATACCAACGGAGTAAGCTGAATCTTGGCGAGTATCGGTTAGCAAGCGCATCCACATCGGACCGGGTGAATCGCAACCTACATAGATAACAGATAACAATGTTTTTTTTGTCAACCTGCAGTGGTAACATACCGATAGCGAAACAATCGTCAAAGGGAAGTAGATGAGAATCCCGCCAAGCCGACGTAATTAGTTTCTGGCGTGCTTCGCCCAAAACAAACACCCCACGGTAATACCACATCTACGAAGATACTCCCGCTAACCCCCAAATCAGTTTAGGCCATTCGCCATCAAAATAGAATGTACGACGCCCAAGGACTTCCATAACACCTGGTACCAAACAAACAATATCATACTATAATGCGCTCGATATCTACTACTTGGGGCTCCCTTCGCAGCACCAATGTAACATCAACACGAGCGGCAGGAACTTGTAATGCGTACTCAAAGCCGTCCGATACTCATATTGTATTCGAACCGAATAAAATATACCAACATGCGGATCCTCACAAAAATATGGGGGTTTTCACGCCCATATCAAACAACCACAGACGAGAAAAGCAAGTAAAACTGCGGGAGAATCGCCTCGGTACGAATCCGCTCAGCGTCTCTTGCCGCTTCTACTGCTGCCTCTATCCAATGTTCTCCCAGATAATACCTAGCGAGCGACGCGCCGCACTAGAACACCAACAATCAGTTCCAAAACATCGTTTGTGGCGAATGTAAGCCCAAAGGGAAAAGGATCGCGCGGTTAAAAATAGAAACGTCGAAAATCAAAGTTTCGTATCGCGCTGCTCCCCCTCACACGACAACAATAGCCACGCGCCTCCGTGGTTTCACTGCCCGTGCAGCCTGAAACCCACAGTAACAAACACACCGGAGAAGTCGGACAAGGATAGGCGAAGGAGCAGCATGCACGTCAAGCATCCAACGAGTAAGCCAATCAATCATGGCCTCCCGAATACTCCGCGCCTTTCCGTGCGTAAAACGACGACTCGTGAACAAAATGCAGACTAAAGTACGCGGACAACACATCCTACGTGATACGTAACACTAAAAATTCCAGGCAACACTTCTTAACCCTGGTAATTCGCCCCCCCCATTCCGCCTTGTTCTTAATAAGCACCCACACCCACCCGACATAAAATTGTTCCTAAACGGCCCGCCCAACCCAACACAGCCCCGACTTCTCCGCACCTCCAATCCGTGTACAGTACCCCCCAAACACGTACCAGGTACGGCGTTGGCAGTGGTCCAGAGACAATAAAGGAGGGGAAGTAACCCGAGTTCATCTACGACTCATACATTTTAACGGCCAGAAACAAGAGCGCCTGGAAACCACTCCTGTGACGAGGGGGGAACGGGTTGTGTCGATCGACGGCTAGTGCAGTTAGCAGCCAACGACAAGACAACAACTAAAAATAAAGAGTAGCCACGAGCGCTTGCACCCGGCTAAGGCTTTGATACCTGTACCGTTGCTTCGCCTAAATAACGGCTAGTGTTCGTGAACCATACTCAACACAAAACGGTCTCGTCCTATACTTTCCAAACTCTAAACCGAAACCTACGTTTTTCATGTTCAAAAGCAAGACCAATAAGACATAAAAATAACGGGCCATGGCGCATGAAGTTGTCACGTACGCAGTACGATGTAACAATGACAACATCGAATCCAGGCGCATGGCACGCATTCAGTATCGTATACGCACCCTGTGACGTTCCCACGCAAAACGTTACAAAAATCTCGGAAAATGCATATACTACTCTTACTCCGCAGAAACAAACACCGGGCTCCCTTTCGCAAACGCGGCTGCGACCGCTTCAACAAACTACCCTCGATATGCGGCATTCACACGCCCCCCCCCCCTGTCCCAACTCACGGCCTACCGTCTCAGACGAAATAGCTATCGTGAGAAGAGCTACGCAGAATGCGGCGATAATCGACGAACGGTGGGAGTGCCGATCCCAAGCCGCGGCAACAAGGTCGCGCGCGCTCTCGGACCGAATCGCTCTGCGGCCACAAACCTGTCGCGCAGAGTGAAGGGCACCGAGCATCTAAGCGTCCGACGAGCAACGGCAATGTGGTGGGATCGAATCTAACCGGACAGGCGAAGCTGCTTCAAGAATACATGATAAAAAAATGTATGAAAAGCGACGTTCCAACAAAGACCACTACCTTAACCAAGAACGCGACAGCGCGTTCGAAGCCGGTTCTCTACTCCTCCCGCCAACTGACAAGAAGTGATATAAGAAACGTTCGCTCCAGATCATTTTGAGGGGGGATTCACGCAGCGGTGGTTTCGCACCGGATACCATTGCTGCTAGCTTCAAATAGCAACGCAAGCCTATTTAGCGTCCTTTGCACCAACCTCCGTGGTAGTAGTCTGGTTTATCACCGCGGAAGAAGCTCCGATCGCCCCCTGAACTGCCGACCTGTCGTCGGCTGCCGGTTTCCTCTCATCGCAGCTGGAAGAAGATTTTTCGGCTCCCACAGCGTCAAGCTCAGCCTCCGCCTCTTTTGCGATCCTTACCAGGAAGTCCTCTTCCCCTCGTGCCTTTGCTCCAACTTTACCCTCTTCCCCTCCCGCCCTTGCTCCAACTTTGTCGCCACCCTCTTTTTTAGCCTCCGCCGCGGCCTTTTCCTTCGCCGCGGCCGCCTTCTTCTTCGACGAACGCTTGCGCTTGGCCTTCTTCTTGAAGATCTTCTTGAACATTTTTTGGATCAAGTTCAGTTCTTTTTTGGCGCGAGCGGTGGCGTCGTCGAAGTCGCGTTCTGCTTTGCCGTCGTCCGTGCTTACAGTTGACAGCGCATCGGACTCGGCAGCAGGTACCACACTTGCGGACGGGCGTTCGGCGGTGGCGTCGACCGTTTGGGCGACGCCGGTTGTACCACCCACGACGGACTCAACAGCGGCAGGTCCTTTCATCGGAGAAGCTTCAGCTGCAGCCTTCGCGCCCCCGGCGACCTGGACAGGAACTGATCCCGCTCCGGAAGCGGTTGCGACGGCTTCGACGCTCTTCTTCGCTGCCGAGTGCTCCGCGCGCTTGGAGAGTTCCCGGGAGGCGGCGGCGGAGTAAATATCCTCCGATGTCGCCTCCGCGGGCGCCTGAGTGTCCTTGGCTGGGGATGCCGTAGGTGCAGGACCTTGTTCCACAGTTGGTTCAACCGTCGCGGACTCCTCCTCGACGGTAGAATAGACAACCGGGGTAGCCTGTGGTTTGAGAGCAGCGTCCTCCGCCGAGGCTATGTCGACAGGGGCCTTGCCAGTAGCGGCATCCTGAACCTCGGGCGCTTCAGACGGCACGACGTTTTCGACTGGCTCGATGTCCGCGAGTAAGGACTGGGTCGCATTCGTTGTGGAGTTGATGACTGGGGCTTCCGGGACCAGCGCGGGCACGCACTCTTGGGCATAGCTGGCTGTGGCGGCTATAATTTCGTACGTCGCTGGAGAGTATACGGTAAATGGCGAGGGCGAAACGACGGGGGGACGTTTGGTTAGTTGCAGTGGAGTCGTGCGTTCTCTTGGGCCTCAGGTTTCCTATGAGTCTGGAAAAATATGGTTTCAAAAAGTAAAAACACCACTGGGCCAACCAGTAAATACCTTGGGGCGGGCATGGTTGGGTGATGTACCGTAGCCCCCAACGACAAGATGAACGGGGCAGGCAAGGTTCAGATGAACAACAAAGGTTGGGCACATGTTCATACCAACTGCTCTGTAGTGGGCGTGTCGCACCTCAACCAACAATTAGGGCTGTGAGTTGGCTGACGACGCGTTCTACGGCAGACTAGGTATTAGTATAGTACCGTAACCCAAAATCGTCGGAGCGTCATCCAGTTTCGCTATATGAATTATTTTATAACCCTGGCCCATGGGTTTATTCATCGGGTTGCACTTTCAATTTTCTCGAAAATCACTTACTAATAGTATAGAGGTCCTCAAGGGAAGAGCCTCAGGAAAAAAGGGTGTTATTATACTGATTAAAGTAGCGTGTGTCTGGCTCTGAATCGCCGACTAGTTCTTAGCTGGCTCGGCATTGCAGTTAGTCGCGTGCGGGAATTTGTGGAGTCCTGCGTGTTTGGATATAACTGACACGTTTGTGGCTCGACGTGTGTTTGTACTGATACATTGGTTAGTCAGTTATTTGATATTCTTCCCCACCCGACTATACTAATAGTACCCAGCAGTGATGACGGCGCTACGCATTATGTTTCTGGCTTAGGGGGGAAAATTAAAGCATAGCAGACCTGGCGCGGAAGCACACTCTACACAGCCACCCTGACATAGTTTGAGGGAATATGGTTCTCTACTGGAACGAAATTCTAATGGGACTGCTACACTGTTGATGCTCAAGCCCGGCGAGTCGATAATTAGCCCAGACCTACCCGCGAGAAATGCATGCTTTCATGAAGATGTCACATTCACAAATACGTGCTACGCATTATTTTTCCGGTTTGGGGGAAAAGTTAATACAACTCCAGACCTAGCGCGACAAGACACTATACCCAGTCACCCTGACATAATTTTGAGGGAATGGGGTTCTCTACTTGAACGAAATCCCAATGGGACTCCTACACTGTTGATGTTCAAGCCCGGTGAGTCGAAAATTTGCCCAGACATACCCGCAAGAAACTTATTTTCTGATGAAAATGTTGAGCGTAACAACGCTAGTAACGTACCGTCGGAAATAGCGGCTGTGCTGTTGCGGCTTTCAATCGATTATAAACCTCTTTGTACGCTTGAGAAAAGTGCGTCGAGTAATTCCTTTCAACGTTCAGCCAGTCACTCGGCGGCCGAGAGTTGTCCTGTGACGCGCTGGAACGCTCTTGCGCGATATTAACCAATGGAGGATTTCAAAACTTCATCACCAACATAAACATTATCATCGTACCTTCGACTCCAGAAGATAGGGCGCCCGGGGATGGCTTGTCCGTCGCGGCGCCGGCTGGCGTCTCGTCCAAGTTCCTGACGGACGCTTGAAGTACCATCCGCTTCACTGCGGCAAGGGACCTGTCCTCGTACACGGGCTTAACAGCTGCGGATTTCTCACCAGCTCCCCTCGCCTCAGAGGGGACCACGTCCACATTTGGCTGAACGTTAACGTAGTCTTCGAATTCCGGCTCCACAGCCTCCCCTTCCTCCACTCCATCGACAACTACATGCTTCTCGTCCGACGTGACGTCATCCATGGGTGATGTGACCGCCAGGTCGTCAACCGGAGCTTCCACCTCTGCGACTGTCGCGCCAACGACACAGCCCTCTGCGTCCGCGGTGTCCGAAACTCTCGCAGCGACGGGCTCGTCGAGCTTCTCCGGCGCAGGCACGGACGTTGGTTCGACCTTCGGCTCCGTCACAGCAGTCGACAAGTCTTCAGCCGAAACGATTGGCTCGTCAACCGCCGCCAAAGCCGAGTTCACCGCGACACTTTTGGCCGTAGGCAAGTCAAGAGATCCCTTAGGGGGGGTATGACTCTCCTCCAACGCAGGTTTCTCCGCGAATGCCACTTCCGGTGGGGTCGCCGCCATAGCATCGGCCGCAAGGTGGGCAGATGCTGCATCCGGCAACTTCTCGGGCGTGGTAGCCCTTGCTGGCGCCGAATAAGCGGATCTTGCGGCGGCAAGGTATCTGCCGACGATTCCCTTTTCTCCTGCAGATACTGGGGAAATTAAGGAAGCAAGGAAGATCAACAGACAGCAACTTAGATTTTCGATGTAGCGGATTAGACGCGGTGAACGTACTTCAAACGTGAACGACTATCGGGCACCTGGTACGCAATCAGTCAACGTATGCTCTTGACTTGGGGCGTACTTGTCAAAGAAGCACGCAGCAAGATAGCGACATCTCGAGGCTCTTATAACCATGTTCGGTACCCGAACCGTTCCCATTCCAAATCATTAGACGCGAATGACCAGTGGGCCGATTCAGCTTCCAAGATCGGTTTGACTCTTTAGACCAAAGCATGGTCGGTAAGCTCTGTTTCTCCCTAGCTGCCTCCTACTGTTTCGTGCTGTTGTAAGGTAGATCACGATGGAAGTGGTGTTGTCTCTCTCTTTTCACAACCAAGAACCCTTCCCCAACCCTGGGGACACACTTCTTGCGTCCGTGCTTTTTGATTCCAAGAACACTTCCACCATATGCCGGAGTTGCATGTATACTCTAATACGGCCCCAAAACATTTTCTAGACAACAGCGCCGAGGACCATCCGAGACAAACTTGTCTAGGCCCTTCGATCGAACACCTCTCTATCATGCCCCTCACCAGCAGTAGCAGTTGCCTCTTCGTTTGCGAATGCTTCCACCTCCACCTCTACCTCCGCATCCGCGTTCATAGAAATCTCCCGTGACCCCTCCTCGTTTCGTTCTGCAAAGAGTCATACGGGCAACAGTCAAAGGCGTTCAGGTTAGACCCGCTGGCGAGGAATACTTCTTCATCCGAGCACTACGGTATAGAACGAGTGTTATCGATTTTAGGTTTTCTAATGGTGATGTTCTTGACAAAGCGAGGTAGCCTAAACGCGCGCAATAACGGATCGGAAAAAGACAGATATAGTAGTATTCGCTGAGAGGTTAAAATATTCGCAATACTGCCATCTGTGCTGCACACTTACCCCGAAAGAACATTGAGCAAAACACACTAGAAGCCGTAAGACCAAACGCATGTAGCAAGCTTACATAACTTGAGTATAGTTCACATTTGTTGTAGTCAGCATATCAGGTTCAGCAATACCGACGTGAGTTATGCGTACTTTGAACATAGTCTACCGAAACTCCCCGCTGGCGACATATACTCGATCCACAATCTGCAACGCGGGTACCGCCCGGTTATCGTTTTGTTCTATCGGCACGGCACATGTTCATCCATAGCTTTCCATGGAACTACTAAATTATATAAAGCTGCCCTACAAGACTCTCACCGGTGTTAGATGCTCCATCCACGGCCACCGCTTCTTTCGTTTCAGGTTCCGCGTCTGCTGCACCATCTGAATCAGCGCCATCGAAGCTGACGCCTCCCGCTGCTTCAGTCGGCATGAGGAATTATGCGGAGAGGGGTCTAAGACGGGCAGGTGATTACTCAATAAGGAATTGAGATTCAACGTTATTTGTTTTAGGCGCCCAGTATGAGCCTAGGAGGTCATCATGCGACACACAAAGCAGTTTTGGGGGATAAATGTTGTGTAGCGTCATACGATGCTGCGCGTCAGGAGCGAGGCGAAGGGCATTCCCAGGCACAACCCGAGGCCTACCTGTACCGACAAAATAAACACTATTATTCGCTAGCTATACGCCGCAGACTCCAAATACCCCCCGATCCGGAAGACAAAGCCATTTTCTATAGTTCCCATCGCCCCTAGGAGAAAATCCGTTTCAGCCGCCACTTAGAGCCAGCGGGTCTACCACAGCTAAGTGGCAACCGTAATAATGCCGCCTCTCACCAATACAAGCAATCCCACTCTCCACGATGATTCCCGCGATCTCAGCTGCATGCTCCGAGCAATCGAGAGTCTTGGCCTCCGGCTCTTCCACGTCCACCATTGCTACCGGCTCTTCCACCTCCACCTGCTTGGCCACCACCTGAGCCACCACCAGCTCCTCCTCGACCAAGCGCGTCTCCAATGAACCACCGACCGTAGGTGCTGAAAGACAAGTAAGTGCCGTCAACAGGCGATCGTTCAGGTAGTGACGTCAAATGAGGTCGTCATCCTCTAAGTCATACCGGTACCTTTTAGTACATTAAAAATATCTTTTAATACATTAAAAATAAACTACACTGTAAATTAAAATAAAATAATACGTACCTACCTTACTGGGTAGAGGGTTCAGACGGGAAAGGGGTGGATCCTATGCAACATAGAACCCGTGCTGTACGTGCTCGTAGTAACCTCCATGTTTGATGGAAGCAGAGCTACGGTCATAGTGGGATTGCCTATCTTCTTCTTAGCCAAGCCATTTAAATTTTACTTGCAACTGACCGCCGTGCACATTGTAGTTTCCCCTGTACCGCTATCTCAGTTCAACCGCAAACTAAGTGTTCGCCCACAGATAAGCGTTTTCCCCCGTGCGTATCTACACGTGTCATACAGAACCATCAACCAAACTCCCACCAATCTCTCACCGGATCTAACAGCTTCAGATTCCTTGACGACCACCGCCACATCCGCCGCAGACCCTATGTCTGCCACAACCTCGGCCTCGATCTCCTTGGCCACCATAGCTTCCGCACCATCAGCGACCTCCGTTCCTTCAGCTTCCACTGATTCAGCCAGAGAGTCAACGATCGCCGGTCCCTCCTCGCCTGCGGGTGTTTTGGGAGCGCCGTCGGTCATAGTAGCTGGGTCGGTACCATCTTCGGCCGGAGTCAATGCAGTGACCACCAACACCTCCGCCTCATTCTCCGCGTCTCCTACAACCTCGGCCTCGATCTCCTGGGTTGCCAAAGTGTCGATAATGCCCACAATCGCAGGCTCTTCAGCTTTCACAAACTCAGCGACAACCTCGATGATCGCGGGTTCATCCTCAACCGCGGCGACCTCGATGGAGGCATCGGTGACAGCAGCTGGCTCGATCGGAGTAGTGTCCTCTATCGGGGCCGAGGCAGCGACCACCTCCACCTCCTCCTCACACCCCGCGTCTTCCACAACCTCTGCCTTAATTTCCCTGGTCACCACAGCACTGATATCGTCCTCTACCACAGGATCAACAGTCTCCGTAGACACAACCACAGCCTCGACAACCGGGGGTTCATCTTCAACGGCAGGCGTCTCGGGTGAGGCGTCAGCCACAGTCGCTGGCTCGGTCGAAGTAGCATCTTCCACCGGGGTTGGAGCTACGACCAACGCGCCTTCTACCTCAGGCTCGACCTCGTCGACGCCCTCGACCACGGTCTCCTTGGCCACCATCGCATCGATCTTGTCCACAACCGCCGACTCTTCAGCCTCCACAAGCTCAGCCACAGCCTCGAACAACGCGGATTCATCCTCAACCGCAGGTGTCTCGGAAAAGTCTTCGGTAACAGCAGCTGGCTTGATCGGAGCAGCATCTTCGACCGGGGTCGGGGCAACGACCACTACTGCCTCATCATCTGCCACCGCGTGTTCCACAACCTCGGTCTCGATGTCCCTGGTTATCACAGCGTCGACATCGTTCACTACCACAGGATCAACAGTCTCGGCCGCGGTCTCCTTGGTCATTACGGCAGCGACAACGTCCACGGCTGTGAGTTCTTCAGACTCCACCGGTTCAGCCACAGCCTCCACCACCACGGGTTTACCCTCAATCGCGGTTTCCTTGGTCAGGTCTTCGGTGACAGCAGCTGGCTCGATAGGAGAAGAATCTTCAGCCGGG